>JACJUY010007817.1:28476-41430 GCA_014220935.1 Platorchestia sp. MABIK
CATACTGTAGGGGCCCCCTCGCTTAGACGGTGGAAAATACGCACAAATTCGAACCAAACTTTACTCATTGCCTTCGAATACTACGTGGGCGTGAGAAGAATGGAGCAGCATTGATGTAAGCTACTCACTGATTAAATGTTAATTAAAGTTAAACGATTAGTTGGGGCGCTAGGCTGATAGATGCTGATAATTACCCTGAACTTTGGGAAAGTACAAAAAATGGTGAATCGAAGAAATATGTATTTGCGGAGTAATTTGAAAAAAAGACTCTACTGCCTGATTAGTAGTAACTAACACCATTTGGGACACTTCGTTTGGAAAGAAATTGTTCTCAAAATTATAGAATGTGAAGCTGCAGTTATTTCGTTATTGACTTTTCTCAATAAAACATGTTATTTTTACATTATAGCCTGAAATACACTGAAGACATAGATGATATTTGAACCATTTGGCCGAATTCAACCAAAGTTGTCAATTTGAGCATTGAATACGGCATGAACCCAATAATTTATCAGTCTAGCGTGACTCGGTTACAAATACCATTTCACATATTATAATTTTCCTGAGATCCACAATAAGATGGCTTGCAGGCCGTTGAACTTATTCGGCCTACAAGCAGCAATACTCAAATTGTCTTGCGAAACAATCTTGTTGATGTATCACTTGTGATAAAGGAATTGTTCTAGTTGTTTAAGATTTAGATGCATGTTGAAGATTATTTTATAAACATCGAGAAACGTAGAATGAAACTAAATATAATGACTAAAATGTCATGATACAAAGTAAAATAACTTAGAAATCTTTTAATGATATTTTAATTATCAACTCATGAGCGACACTGTGAACGCTTCTGTAAAAATTTAGCGATCGTACCCTGAAAAATGGGACGAACGATAACGTATCCACACATACGAGTCCATACTAAGGTCTTGACAAAGAATTGTGATTCACACATAGTGTGAAATGCATTCGCTGTTAAATTCTAGACATTAATGATAGGGAACGTGTTTAGCAAGTTACTTTCTAGCCTGGGTTTTGCGAGTATAATTTGGAACAGATATGTCCTAGCGTTAATGTGGAAATAGGTTTAGGTCAAGCCCAGTAATGCTCTGAGGCCGAATTAGCTACCTGACTGACCGAGATACGGGCGAGTGGCACATTCCTCGACCTTTTGAAAGGCAAAACCGTCAGGGAAATATGGTAAGCCTGTCTACTTAAATAATGCTATTCTCTACGGGTAGGCCATGATGCTAAACTCCTCCCTCTTCTCTCTCTCATGCGATTTTATTATTAACATTTTTCTCATCATCTCTATTTTTCGGACAAAAAAACAAAGTCATGACGATTAGTGCTCTGAGACTAGTTAGCACTAAACCCGTGATCAGAAATAACTCGATATTTCAGTAAATGAATTTATTACACTTGCTAATTGCTTCAAAACGAGATTTATCGCTACCCCAGTGAGCGTCACACGTTTTCGTTTCCCAAAATATAACAAGACAATTGAAAAAACAACACAATCTAAGCATAGGATTCGTTGACAAATTATCTTACAATCCGTACGATGAACAAGCTCTGAAATTCATTTTTTGTGAATGGTTGTTTACATATTCCTAGATGTGCGTGTTGTGTCATGTTTTTATAAATTACTTTTGGCTAGCCTTGTCTCACTACTTGAAAATCATTTGCGACGGTTTTTCAGTCGGTTTCGGTTGAGCGTTTCCAGTCTTCTCATCTTTCGTTTTAACTTATAGCGAAGGACTTCTGAGGCATTCTCTAGTAGCATATATTATCTTTCAGTCAACTTGCCATGGATGAAATATCCAAGAGAATCTTTGTTTTGTTTTGCCTCAATTACATGATTAGCCCCTGAAATGGCTGCTGCACGTCTCGTTTGGTTTGTTTATCAATAATTTAAAGCCTTTATATTAAGAATTTTTTGAATACAAAGTATAGTTAAGCCGTTCGTGCAGCATATTTTGTGGAAATAAATATTTTTCTTTTCTTTCTTACTTCTTTCTCTCTCCATGCTGAGATTTTTTCCTCGAAAGGTAAAAATTGTTAGTGAATGAAAACAACGTACTTGCTTCAAATATATCATATCTTCATGTTGCACTAAGTTAGGAAATTTATTTTTAATCTAAAAAATTATAAAATACAGGCAACAATTACATTGGGAATGCGCACACGCTTCAGCCATGCCGACCTTGTGCCTTGCTTCCCACTCTTCTTTGTTCTCACCACGAGTCACAGGTCGTGTCGCCTTCGGCATTGTTAAAGGAGACGGAGAACACGCAGTGCAAAACAAAGCAGGAAAAAAGAAAATTCGCTAATTTCCAAAAAGTTGATACATGAAATGTATTACAACACATCGGTTTTCAAAAATTTCTTAATATATAGGGTCGTTAATTGATAGACAAATCATACCAGGAAGACTTAGCTGTGTCGCGGGCTAAGCTACAAAATTTCAAATACTTTTCAGTGTTAGATCATAATTTTCATCGTGAAAAATAAGTTGAATAATTTCTGAAAAAAATATTTAATTAGATAAATTCTACCCGTTCTCGTTTGTGCAAGTGTTCAGTCTCGTTCGATTGTTTCTCAATCGGCGTCATGAATGGAAATAATCTGAATATTTAGATAGTGGTGAACACGGATTAGCGAAAACCTGAATAAACATCTAAATTCAAAAACTGTGTAGTCTCTTCAGCGATAGTACATTAGAATTGAAGTTGAGTGAGGCACATATCAACAGTGATAAAGAAATTTATAATTTTACGTTTTAGGCGCACAACTGATGAACGTTTCCTCATTTATAGTTCATTGGAATTATCAACGTTCCCAGAAAGCATGGCGAGCTGAAATGTATTAAATGAGAAATTATAACATCTACGATCGAAGTTCCTATCCTGAACCTTTAATGAAAACCTTTGTTTCGAATTTACCAATAATTTCTTTTAATTTTTGTGGTCGTCCGTAGTGTCCAAGAATTTTTTAATGATTAATATAAATTATTTCGTAGGAGCCTGGGTGTGAGCAAGAATAGGTTATTTTCCTGAAGTTTTGCCGATAAAAAAACTAATTTAAATGAAACTGCGAATAAATTATCATGAAACATCATTCAATTGCCTTCAGATGTCTCCTACAATTTTGAAAAAATAAAACAAAATTCTGTTCTGAGCCTCATTGGAGCATAATTCCAATGATATCAGGTGGGCGGAGCGTAGTGTACCCGCCAGGCGTGAAGGCAGGGAACCTGCGGTACCTGCGCGGCGAGCCGACGGCTGAAAGAGGCGACTGGAGCTCATTGGCCGCCTCATTCAGTTGTGAAGAGTGATCGAAGGTAGACGTGTGAAAAGTGAAGTGTCGCTGGTGTAGAGCATTCGTTGGTTGTTGCTGTGGTTCAGTCTTAAATAACTTATTTGGTTTACTAATATTGGTAACGGCGCATCGAATTCCTACACTTGGTGAGTATTTTTATTTCTAAATATACAAAACTGTGATTGAGTTTACTCCTTGTAGAGTATATGTTCACTGTCTGAACCTTAGAAATTATTCTAGAAGAACATTCTTTCCGCGGTTTTCTCGGATATGTGTTTTGATGCAATGTTTTGGTTAAGGAAATTCATCCGAAAAAATTTTCTTAGAATTTTGAATATTCACGATGATTTCGAATTTCCCCGCCTTAAGTCTCGCTCACGTTTGTACACTTGCCTGTCTCGCTGCAAACGTTTTCGTTCCCACGTGGGCACCTTTGTTCTGGCGTGGATCATTAATAATAGGTCCCACGTGGCTTCTCGATTGACAGTTGCTTTTTCTAGGCGTAATTCGTCTAACGGATGGAGATGATTTTCACCAATTGATGGGGATACAATAGTTATTTCAACAAAACTAGCATAATATCTTTGTTATTTTGAGACCTATTCTGTCAATTATTGATTCAAAAACGGATATGTTTGTCAGTTTTTATCATTGATGACGATTCTGAGTGCAATGCATTACCAGGACTGTGTTTACTCGATTGCCATTATTTTTACTATACCTGCTGATAGATTTAGATATCACACTGATATGAGACTACATCAGTCTACCTTAGCGGCATACTATCGGTCTTTGTATTTATTTATTTAGGAAGATCACCAGCGTTCAGTGTGCTCAGCCTTCCTATAAAAAACCTGAGTTAAAAGTGCAAGAAATTTATATTATTGGCTCTAATAGGAGGCGCAGGAATTTAGTCGTATTGACTTGTATTGATGGGGCGTTATGTTAATTTTATTTACTTTCAAAAAAGTGCGCCAAATTTGTCAATATAAAGAGTTCGAATGTGTTAGAAAAAAAGAGTGTTTTGTTGTCAATCATTTTGTAGAATTCTTTATTTTATCAAATATGTGTATTTCGATAAGGTTCAAGTGGCACTGCAAAAATTGTAACTTCCTTGCTTTTATTTAGAATTCCAGAAACATACATAAATAGTTTGATTGCTGTTGTTAAGAATTGACGTGCGTTTAATTTTCGCGATTCTATAAGAGTTGAAATGGACTTTTTTGTTGTTTGAATTTAGAACAGACGTGAACAATATCATCATACGTTGTCATTTTTTAGTCTTTCTTATTTTTCCTCTAATTTATTTTCAAATACCGAACACCCAATTTCGTCGACAGTAATATTTGAATCAATCGGGAAAAATTTGTGCCATAATATTAAGGTGGAGAGACGTAAGCCAAATTATAGCGAGCATGTTATTACAATCAGCCCTGTTATATTGGTCCTGTTCTAATTAGTAAATGAAGTCGCAATTGACAGATTCAAAGGGATAAAGAAACAGGTCATTGTCCAGTCAGTGAGTGAGCAGCAATGACCAATAGAGCAGAGTCGAGTTACTTCATGCCTTTCGGGCTAATGTTTTGTTCAAGGAAAATTAGGAGTTCGTAACTGGAGCGCTAATAAGACTCTTACAATGAAAAGCTTCAAAAAATTGTAACTAAGTTCCGAAATGATAAGTTTCATTGAATGTATTTCTGAAGCAATGAGGGAAAAGTTTCTGTTCCTGTACACCTACGTAAAATTTTTCAGTCAATTTTTAGATTTTCTACTTAGCGTTAGATAAACGAAATATTAAAAATCATGGAGCAATAGTTTCTACTCTCTAGTTTGGCTTGGTACACGTTTTATGATTCAAAGTTGACCATTGATGTGCAAATACCTATTCGACAATTCTCATTTCACAGCTTTTGAGACAGGTTGAACCGCTTCCAGTGAAAATGCACCTAAAGACAGTAATGTGTCTCGTTTTCCCTTGTGTTTATATTTAAAAGAAGATATTTTATCCAATCAGCTCGTAGAAATATATTGCCTTTAATTAATGTCATTGCGTAGTCCAGGTTACTCAGTCCCTTTTCTACATTTCAGGCTTGTATAGACCTGTCGGCGATTCTTTCCTAAGGAAAGGGAGCACAATGAAAGGGCTTTTTGTTCTGACTCATGCCTTTCGCACTGGAAGCGAATACTCTTGCCATTGTGCGAGAGTAAAGATATGTATAATTTTTAATTTCTTGAAAATAAAGATGCGCTGGCAAATTGGTTTAGAAAATGACTTCCCCATTGATCGACTTCCTGCTGCGTCATAGAACCTGAGCCCCCATTAGACGAAGTATTGCCATTTAGGCTTAGTAGCCAGCTGCCTGCCCGGTTGCCAGCTCAGCTCTTGGTTGTGCCTGGACTGGTGTGACCGCTGTGCAGAGTTTAAGCGTTCGTTACTCATTTTCTTCGTGTAAAAATTAACTAATTTGTTTTTTCCAGGTGACTACATTTCTGCGGGAGATTTCTGCACACAGTGAATTTGGAGTACAGCTGAAAGTTGCTGCGCCTTTGAAATCGTGAGTATCAACTTGCTGAACTTTGATCGATTGTGCTTAATTATTTTAATTTTTGTAACCGCACTAGATTAGAGTCCCCCAAAGTGTTCGGTTCTGAGAATACAGGATTTATAACATAAAGTCTTTTATGTCTCAGTATCATGAAATCCTACTTGTTCCTAGATAAATGGTAATCAGTAGCTGGCTAATTGATGAGAAAATACCTATTATTTCCCTGCTTTTTTATGTTATGATTATATTTATACCATCATTTGCCATTGTGGATGAAAATTTCTATCTAGAATTAGGACTAACAAAACTCTTCCTTACGCACCAAGAACGCTGGAAAGCATGCTTTCTTCCGCTCATCAGTAGATACCTAAAATAATGTCACACAGACTATATTTTTCTCAGCAGTCTAAAGTAAACACGTTGTCATACTAAAAAAGATTTAGAATTTGTTTTCAGAGTAATTAGAACGTAACTCACATCTCACTTGAAACTCACATAGGGGTTACTCTGCACAACTTCGGTTTTAGGATGGTTTGATATATGTCACTTGGTATATGATTTCGCATTAAGTTCATTCAGTGTTTCGAATGAGCTCTGAACTTATTTATTGTGTTCATCTAATCTCGTTCAAATGATATTCGAGTAAAAATTCATCACGGCTTTGAAGGAAATTGTTAGAGTAAAATCGACAATTTCGCTTTAAATTTCAGGCATTATCAGATGAAATGGAGGAAAAGTCAGAATCTGGTACTCACATAAAATAATAAATTTCGATGAAATTTTCCAACAAGATTCACGTTACTTAGAAAATACTTGAAAGTGCTAAAGATTTACTTAAATGCTACTTAGTCCTGCCTTTACTGAACCTCATATCTGTCTAGTCTCTCATCCATCTATTAATATCTACTTGTGTTGTTACTTGGGTGTGATTTTTCGTTTTCACTTATGATTCAATATGTATTAGCGATGTTGAAGAGCATAATCGAAGACTATGTTTCATATATTTTTTATTTTCAATTCTCTTGAAAGCTGTAGCATATGACCGAAACATAGAGTTAAGACACATCGTTTAATTCGAAGCAGTATTGTTCTCCTCGTTATTGTTTTGAAGGGATTTGATCAAATAAGAGAATTAATTTACTGCAAAATAGAGAACTATCATTATTATTTATACTCATTGTTCGAGGCAAAATATATCTGTAGGGTTTAATTTCCTTGATATATTTTTTTGAAACTCAGTTCACTTATATTTGTGAGAAATTTGGATTGCCATCATTATGTCTCTACTGAGTATTAAGTTTGACACAAATTTGTCTACGTTATTTCTTAGAATGTATAATATAAGTTTTGACTGATTTACTCTGGGAACACTTTCTGCGACCATCAATAGAGACTTGGTCTAACAAATTCACTACAGATTCGAAATGTCATTTAGTCTCTTGAATTATTGTCGCCTGTGCAAATCCTCGGTATCTCTGATACAAATACGCCACACCCGATGTAGAGCGTATTGTGCGAGCGTGTAAAATAGATGAGAGAAAATTGCTTTAATTTGAATTTATGATAATTTTTGCCTGAACGATGTAGAATGAATTCAGTTAATAATCATACAAAAAATGGAGTTGGGGAACACGGAAATTTAAAGCAGATTGCCAATCAAAAATATTAGCTAAATCTGCTGAATTGGGAAAGTATAAAATACCAGGGTACAAAATATGCTACTTTGCCTGTATGACCAAAAGCCCTCTGGTCTCTTCAAATGTCACACAAATCATGTTCGCCTTCCCGACCCTGAGACACATAGTCTCGGTATTGAAAGTATGCAATTTTCTACTTGTCAAGGATTTCCCTTGTGTCGATCACCTCTGATATACTCCACTTTTCATGATTATTTAATGAGCCATTCTTTCATTTCAGGCTGAAGATGGCAGAACAAGGTGCGTGCCCGTGCGTTCCAACGCGCAAGCTTGCCCTGCACACCGTCCTGACGCTCGTCCTGCTCCTGTCAACTGTGGCCCAGGGAGCTCTTCTGAACGTGTTCTTCATAGCGTTAGCTCCCGGAGGCACAGAGTCCAATGTCGCAGGATTTTTACCCCGCCCACCCCTCTCCCTCCACCTCCGAGCAGCTACGGCAATGTTAGGTTAGGGTAATTTAGGTTAGGTTAAGTTAACTTAGTTAAGTTAACTTAAGTTAGGTTGAGAAGGTTAGGTTAAGTTAGGTTAGGTTGGGTTAGGTTAGGCCAAGTTATGTTAGTTTAAGGTTTAGTTAAAAAAGTTTGAGAATCCCTGTCTTTGAGTGCCGAGATGGAGTGTTGAATGGCCAAACACCTGCGGTCGTTGTCATAACTTATTATAATGATTTAATACAGGTTAACTTTGGGATTCCGCTGTAGTATCCACTTACTAAGTACTTGTAGTGGTTATAATATAGTGATTAATAATAACTGTAGAACGAACAGAAAGGTTAATAAGCCTCAGTAGTACTAGATAGTTAAATAATTGGCGCGAATGGCAACTTTATGTTGCTGCTCGGAGGTGGAGGGAGAGGGGTGGACGGTGTAGAAATCCTGCGACATTGGACTCTGTGCCTCCCGGAGACATGAAGCCTTACTAGTGGTTCATCGCCGACTTCTGTGTGGCGGTCATGTTCACCCTGACCATGTGCCGCAGCTACTCACATTGGAAGAAGATGGAAGGCCACAACGCCTGGAGGAAGTCGCTGGCTGGGCGAGCTGGCTCCACAAAACAACCGTCCATTTATAGAAAATATCAATTTTTTCTTGGCTTTCATCCCATGGGCTACATTTCGTGGATAGTATACTCTGCTTTTCTCATTCTGAAAATTATCTTTATTTTCAAGTTGGAACTGGTCAACCAACTTAGTCCAGACTCTTTCCTCAGCCCTCAGGTCATGAAGATGGCTATTGCTCTCACTGCTTTGATATTCATTCTCTTTGTGGAAGGGCATTACGATGCTGCGAGGCACACCATGAGGGCATTGTACATTGCCAACATTGTTAAAAATTACATCTTTGAAATTTTTGATTCCATAACTTTTCTCTCTATGCTTTTTATTGAGGAAACAACTATGATATTCTCATTTACTTTCGAGAACATCATCATCGCATTTGGCTGCATCACCCTCATACTTCCAAGTGTCTGCCTATACAATTTTAGCCATAACGACTATGGTCGTGACAAAGTTTGCGTTATATTGTCTTTCATATTCACTATGCTACATCTCTTCCTGGTCAATGTGCCTTACATGATTGTTCGGATATATTTGTGGGTGACGATGCGTCAGCCTGTCTCCATATTTCTGGTGAAAAATGTTTTCCAAATAATTTTGACCCTCGTAGAAGCTACATCTAGTTTCCGTGAGGTACGGGCTGCCATTCTACGCAGACTTGGCATAGCTGTTCCTGAACAAACTAGCAATTCGTCGTCACAAGCTGGGGATGAAGGGAGTAATGCGAGAGAGAGAAATCAGAGTGACCGGGACACCGAAGATGTTGAACTTCTATGTACCAATAAGTCCGTCACTAAGGATAACTCGCAGGCATTACCAGAACATATCGTTTAGCTTGTTTTTTATGATTATTTATTAAATAAGCGGCTGTGATATGTAATGATCTTGTGTTTTTATGTTGTCGTCAAGTCTTGTACATTTCAAATGTACCTCCATGACTTGTGAGCGCTTGTCTGCTCAACACTATTATTAAACGATTCTTAAAGATGAAGTTCGGATTGTGTTATTGTTGTACATGCGACGCAGCGCTCCTCTTACCTTGTATACCTGTACAACATCAGTGTCCTAGCATAACACTTTTGTTGTAGGTTGAGGTAATGTGAGGGTGCTTTAGTTAACTTTTATTTATGTCTAATGAACTGGACGCCAGAGGATTGAAAGTAGAAAGCTTGGTGTGTTTTGAATGCGTACTCTCATCCCGTGACAGAGGCATTGGTGACCATTTTGTGTTACGTATGCTGAATAGAGATAGTAAAATTCAAAACAATGCTGCTTACTGTGGCCAATTTGATAAAAGAGCACTCTACTTTCAATTTCCTATTAAGCTTAGACATCATTTTTATGTTATTTTCGTAATTTGCTTCTGCATTTTTTATTGTTTCATAACGGACGAAGCCTCTTCGGCTGCAATTTTGTGTTCATTGTTTTGTTACGTAGTGAAGCCAGGTGTGTGGAATTTTTGTACTCTTTCCATTTAAAAAGGAGTCACTTCTCACATGTTGTATTTTATACCTTTACGTTTTAAATTCACTGTGTATGCTTGGAAGTTTTAACTTTCTTGCATTGCTCGCTGTAGAGCAGCTCAAATACCACACAAGGATTACGAAACGACTGTGCGTAATAAATTTTTTAGTTTTTATATAGATTCACAATTTTTATATTTAAAGCATTCACAATAATATGTTATCTGGGATTATTTTACAATTAAATGCACTGGTCATTTGATGGTTTGTTTATTCGATGGTTCAGGGGGGAAACTGTACGAACATTTCCTCACAAGTCTTTGACTCGCTCAGCTGCATAGTGCAAGGTTTCGTTTACCACATTGCTGGATGATTCTGAAATTTGCTTAGTTCATGTATTGCACATTTTTATTTCGGACAGAGGAAGGCATTTTTATTATCACATGTTCTTGTTTCTAGATCGACTTGAAAGTGTAAGCCCTCTTAGCTGGTAACTAGTCAGTCGTATGCTAAGCGTTGACCAAAAAATTATTAAGGAAGTCGATGTGCTGTGACGGTTGAGCACGAAGAATTTCAGTTTTTAAAAACCTCTGGTTTGGTTTGCGCACTTAGAGTGCCCCTCAACCTACAAAACTTGTGTTAAAATGTTAGCTTACAAGCTCGAGTTTATGTGCGCACGTCGGAGACACTCTTGCAATCGATGCCGACGTTAATCACACTTGAAACGAGCCGTTGATGACGTAAAATATTTTGGTGTATAATACACAATTGAAAGTAATATGCGACGAAATTAAGAAAATTTAAATGTTGTTTCGTCAGATTTAGCTCATACTTCGAAAAAACTAGGTTAAAAGTAATTCTGGTCTGCTCATTATCGCGTTTTGCCGACAGCAGTCTAGTCTAGGGAGAAAAAAAAGAAAAAAGAAAAACACATTATTTTATAATAGAGATGGTACAAAAGTACCATCATTGGTTTTTAAAATATCTGTGTGACGAATACGGTATCACAAATACCGTATCACATCTTAAAGCTCATACACTTAGATGATACACACACATGAGTATTGTAATACCCATGTCACTAATCGAAAAGAAATGATTAAGAGCAATGTACTCCTAATGTTACTTAATCTATATTTGATGATACATGTAATTATAATTATTAGAGACAACACATTTTCACGGACGATGCATTTTCATTGTGGGGTGAGAACACTTTTGACAGTTTACAAGCGCATGACAGTAAGCTTTGAAATTCTTGACGCCAGGAAATAATATTAGAATTGCTTGTTTCGGCAGATGTTTAAAAGTGTCATTTCAAGGAAGCATGAAAGAATATATATATAAGCATGAGGATCACGAAAATCACATGTTTTGTATTTCCAATTAAAAATTTCCAACATAACGGTCATCAGTTGATAATCATTTTATTTAAGTATAAATGGGTGATCACACAGCAAATTTGTAGTTTTTTACGTGAATGCTTTACAGTAATAAAGAGATGACGAGTTAGGTAATGTTACAAGTTGAGAGTGAACAGAAAAAAGACCTGTATCTCTAGTTCAAATGCTAGTTGTTAGTTTAGTACACACAAATGTGCATATGTACATGTAAATATTTACACATATACATGAACACACACACCTACGCATATACTTACACCTAACACGCACACAGACACAAATACAAATCTACAGCCTTTCGAGGCAATCACAATACAAATGCGTTCTACAAAAATGCTGTGCGATGTACTGAAATATAGGATAATGAGCAAAGGAAGTTCATGACAACTTTTTCAGTATGTGTTGCTGCTTACAATTTCTAATGAAATGTTGTAACGATGTTTAAATAAATATTGTAACGAAAAGATCGTTGGTTGATAAGCGTCTGATTTATCATATGTGGGTGATCGCGTAACAAATATATATATATATTTTCATAAATGCTTTACAATAATGAAGTGAAATGAAGTATTACGTAGTGACACATTCACCCATCTACGCACGCATAGCGTGCACACGTACACATATACACAAGTAAGCATGTGCGCAAATATCAGCGTTAACTAGTCAGTATAAACTAGCATTCCAATCGAGGGACTCGGAGAAAAAATCTTTTATTACGGCATAAATTTTATGAAATTTCCGTACTAAAACTAGTGGCATAAAACAGACTACCTGAGTCAGAAACATGAAAACGATTGTTCTACAACGGTTCCCAAGTACAGAATATTTCCAGAAATACGTAAAGCTTAGGTGCGGTTGTTATAATATACTCTAGAGCGTAAGAGATGATATGATAATTTGCACTACACTAGCCTAACAGGAGCATTTTGGACATGAATAAGAATGAAAACATGAATGTCCTATAAGGGTTTCATGTTTGAAAAAAATCACGTTATCTTTGATATATGGTGCAAAATGTCTGCAATTGATATGCATCCATAGGTACCATGACGGTCTGGTTTGATGCTTGGACAAAAATGGAAAGGGAACACATAAAATGCATACTGTGGCTGGTTTATTTAGTTTAAATAGAGCTTGTTAATTCATGAAAGCCATATAGATACCGAAATTTGTGGGTTGAAACATGACATTTTACATGTACAAAATAGTTAAGCTTTGGATTGCTTTGCAATAATAAAATGAAATGATGTGTTGGGTAGTGTTAGAAGTTGGGAGTGAAAAAAAGAAAAAAGACAACCTCAATATATTCAAAATGATTAGCAAAACACATAAATGTCGTAACATTTATGTGTTTGAATGTAAAGGCTAATCCAGGAAGAGCGATCATTAAGACTAAGAGACTACCCAATTGAAAATCAAGGACGTGTCGCCGGTGTATTAAGGACGTGACAGTTGATCAAGGATGATTT
>JACJUY010007818.1:23299-34433 GCA_014220935.1 Platorchestia sp. MABIK
TTTTAAGCTCTCTGAAAAGAATAGCTATGGGGACAGCAGACAAATCCCAACAGGAGGACTGAAGTTTAATCTGAAATTAAATAATAATTTGAGAGACATCAAATTGACAGATGTTACTGAATTTTAATCCAAGGAAAAATTCAATTAACAATTCAAATGGCAAAACGAGAAAAAAGAGGATTTATGCCCAACGATGCTTCACACATTGGGAACGGAGCACTGTCAGATTTACTCAATCTTAAATCGTAACTAGTTTCATTCCAATCTTCTCACTGAAGAAAAGACATTTATTTTAACCGTTGCATTAGAATCTGTTTCCAGAAATCATTCTAAAAATCAGAAGTGAAAGCCGAACACTACAAATTTAAGCAAATTATACTCACGTTTATGACGGAAAATGTTAGGATTTCATCCTCCTTCCTCGTCCATTTTCTGAAAATCCTCATCCCCAAAATTTTTTCTTACCTGAAAGAGAAAAAAAATCTTAAGTTACCAAATCTTGGAAGTTACATAGCATTAAATGTCCTCATTATAAAAAGCATTGAAAACGGTTCCGAGTTAAAAAGATACTTAAATACTGGTTTCAAAATCCGTAGAGTTTAAGCATTGAAAACTGAATCTTGTACTGATTGAGACGAACAAAAATTTAGACTATATATTTTTATGCACAGAAGCAAGGTAGAACCAAACATCATGAAAAAGCTATTTTAAAATAAATTTTCAACCAAGCAAGCTCAAAAGAAGGAGTTATTTACATCTGAGTAGTTATCTACTGAACAAAACCGCAGAACTTCGGTCTTCTATCCCAGTCGCAGGACGAAGGGCAAGGAAGAAATCTGCCTCTATCCCATTGTTGGATTAGCAGGCAGCAGCACTTAACATATACGTTCTCGCAGACCAATGGAAATTGAAGTGAATGCAACGCTCTCACAGACCAGGGTGGCAGCGCGCGTGTACAGTAGACATGGATGTTGAAGCATGGCGTACCAGAGCTCAGCAGTCGCAAGTTATCATTCGCCACTGAATTTTCAACGATCGTAATTAGGTTAGGGAGGCTGCGGTGAGACTGGCACTGCACGCAACTTATCTCGGCCTCAAATATACAGCAATAATCAGCGGTGCGACGGAGAGGGAGGTGTGGGCTGGGCTTTGCCGGCCAAATAAATGATGAAGAAATTAACGAATTCTTTGTGCCGCTGTTTTTGATCTTTGGGAAAATATTTAAGGCAATCTCTATGTTGAAAACTTTGTGGGGAAACATGTGAGGTGATTTTCGTGACCAGATTCGTAGTGAAGTGCTTGGAGCCTCACGTCTCGTAAGCGCAGAGAAAATTGTGCACTACAAATTTTTAAAACGGACGTAATCCTTGCATAGCTGATAAAAGAAATTTATCTTTCACTTGAGAATCCTAAATTCAAGTAAATTTCAAGGTGATTCACCATAATAATATTTAAAAGTGAATTATCAATAAGACAACAAGTTGAATTATCTAAAATTAGGTAAATATTAGGTGGTTAAACTTAACCTTCACCTCTTCAAACCAATTCTGTTAAGATACTCGCATAGTTTGTTCGCGTTTGCACAAAATCAAACGCTGTGGACACGCATGATCCAGGTAAAGTTGACCAAAATTCTGCACACAACCACCCTCATCAGATACTACTAGGCTGCCATTGTGTTCACTCGAGCTTGTCCGACGAGTAATTAGGAAATGTGAAATGGAGTGAGGTGTCAAGTGGATGCGATGATAGCATATTATTTCGTTTCACCTAATAAAATGTGCTTCATTAGTTCTCATGAACGAGCGGCGGGTTGCCCGGGCTCAATTGCTTAGTAATTTAGAGCATGAAAATAGTCTGGCTCCCAACACAGCAATTTCTGGATGATGGATGAAGCCTGGAATATTGCGGAGCTGCGAAGGCAAATTTGCAAAGGCCACTCACAGGTCTCCGGTTTTAGAGGAGAAGGCGGCGCACCAAACAGGAGATTATGTCCACAAACTTGTGTTGATTTTCAAGGGAATAATTCAATTATTTCTATGCATACAGCAGATTCGGCAGGCAGTCTCTGCAGCTCAGTAATGAACTCAAAGCCTAGCGTTGAGTCGCACAGAGACCAGCCAAATTGGGAGGCAGTGCACTGCACGAAACTTAACTTCTCAACGAAATGGCAAATTTTACGTTCAGAAACTGCACAAACAAACGAAATGGAAAATTTTACGTTCAGAAACTGCACAAACAAACGAAATGGAAAATTTTACGTTCAGAAACTGCACAAACAAACGAAACGGCAAATTTTACGTTCAGAAACAGCAAAAACAAACGAAATGGAAAATTTTACGTTCAGAAACTGCAAAAACAAACTAAATGGCAAATTTTACATGCGTACGTAATAGCTTACGTTCAGAAACTGCAGGAATAAATCGGTAGGTATCGCGACAAGAAGTTACCATAGTACTTCTAATGACGTATCTCCAACAGTAATCACAAGGATTTGATTCAGTCATTAAACAGATATGAAAGACAAGCTAAATTGAATTACTCATCACAACATGGTCACAAGCTTAGAAGAATAGAATGAAGTCAAGGCTGGAATCTACAAATTATAAAAAATTGTTAAGTCTTACCGCATAAAAAAATGTGGGTAGAAATATGAAAGGAACTACAACGATATGATACGATAAAACTGATAACAATTAAATTCCTGTCAGAAAAAACGTCTTTTCTTTTTTTATTGAATGGAACAATAATGAAATCAGCTTAAAAATGGCAGTTAGTTTGAAATCTAATATTACCGAGACAATGACGGATGGCACCTTGCGATATAGGATGTAAATTCTTCGTGGGAAGCTGTCTGGCCAGAGGATGACTGGCCATTACTTTAAATTGAAGATATTTGAACAACAGAAAATTTGCCGGAGAAAAAATCAACTACTTTTCAGTTCCGGATTTTTGTATAAGAATTAAACAAGATACAACTTCAGATCAGTTTTGTTTGCATTTACTTGCGTTACAGCTTAGGATTTTTGCCGCATTCATTTGAGTGGTCTAACGTGGTACAGGGTCACTGCAGGAAAAGTCTGCTAACATCATCACCGAATGACAGACTTTGAGTCAGTGACGCGCGTCTACTGCGTTTTCTAACTCGATGCAATATCATTTTGAGTGAACCTAAACTTTTTCCATTTACACACAAATTAAGTAGAGACAATCACAAACGAGTTTCATTTTAAACACTTGAAAGAAAAGCATTTCAAGTACAAAAAAATATAACCGCGCTATGTTCCGAATCGTAATTGGCAAATGCTATGAATGAACTATAGAAAATTACCGATTTCTCGGAAAAGAATGAGAAGCCTCTTCACAAATGAAAAAGAGTACATTTTAATAATAAAATGAATACACGTTGAATTAAAATATTACATAAGCTTTTCAATCTCTCACATAAGCGAGAAGTTCTAAAATTTGTGAATAAAAGTCATTCTGACACAAACATGAAATCGCTCTTCCAATACGTACAAATTCACTCATTTCAGAAGGGGTATCACACAAAATAAAAATATATTATAAAAACATCATAGAGAAAATGAAACATCTTCATTGTTCAAATGAAACCTGAAATGCGTCAGGTATAGAAAAAAGCGTCGAAGCGTGCGGCCCGCAGTCACAAAGTTATACGAACAGGATGACAGGGCAGCGCATGCGCATTGCTGCTGCATTGGTGGCAGTCTGCGTGCACTGCTGCTGTCGTTTGGCCGTTTGTGTTTCCTTGTGTAGTTTGTTCTCCTCCGCATCTGAGTGTCACTTCAAGTTAATTTTCATTTATTACACTTGATTGTCATTGAAACTTATTTTTCTTTTGTCACACATGCCATTTAAAGTCATTTGTTTTCCATCACACCTGACTGTCATTTCAAGTTATTTTTCATTCATCACACATGCCATTTCATGCCATTTGTTTTATACATGATTATTATGTAAACAAATGGTTGCAAGGTTGTGCAAGTGAAATGGTTGAACAATCGTGTAAAGGAATAAACAAGCTATTAATAGAAACAATCGTCTTCCAGGGGAAAAAAACTGCAGTTTAAAACTTACGTTCTTGGTGAGAAATAGCCTCACAATAAACTTTCCCTGTAATTTAAGGATAAATGAATAACAAATAATTACCCTTGCCTCATGGAATCAAAAAGGAAAAATTATCCGCAATTCCCTCGAAGCATTCTAGAAAAGTTTCAACTAAAAAAACCCTCCACGAAGGCTAGAATTTCTCCCATCAAATAGAATAATTCTCCCACAAGCTTAAAAACGAGCTAAGAGTGCAATTGCTTTCATACGATCACATGCAAAATTGAACCTTCATTCGAATCCTACCGATAGAACTACAGTTTTTTAACTGTTAAATGGATACAGGGCAAGGAATTAAAACTTTAATTTATTCACAAAGAATGAGAGAGCCTCCAGGAGATCAAACGGCAATTGTTCTTGTGAATTACAACACAAAAAGCTCGATAGCTTCGAGAAGATCAAAAAGAAGAAGTTTATCTAATTATTGCGCAGTGAGACGAGCGCCCGAAGAGCTAGCGAGGGAAGCCGCTCTCGAGTTCCCAAGTCGGAGAGCAAAGCCAATTGTTCTTTTCCTATACTTTCAGGCGGGGAAAAAAAGTCTGGCGGCAAATATCGATCATTCAGCGATGAAGAGATCAAAAAGCCTGAGAACTCTCAGCAAGTCTCTGCTATCGACACGAACACGAGCTTCGGGCGTCGTTAGCTAAAGAGCGAATGAACACGAGCGCATCTGGAAAAAGACTTTTGTAACAAATGTTAGAAGGCAAAACTTCTACTTTGAGCTGAGGAAAGAGCACCATTACGGCACAAACCTTTTGTACAGAGAAATGAAGTTCTGTCCTCGTCAACTTGCACATTGAATAAGTAAATAGAGCATGTACATATTATAGAAAAGGAAACTTCAAAATGAGAAAAAGTAATAATAATAAATAATTAGTTGAGAGCACTGGATAGTTTGAACTTGACATCACGAACTGTCTCAGTGCGGGGAAATTGATGAGCCGTTGAAAAAACGCAAAATCAAAACATCATGAGCTAAATTTTTGATGAAACAAATTTTGAAATCACACTACAGCGTAAATTAACTACAAGATAAAAGTCCACAGGAAACCAGCATGTAAGGGAAAAGATTTTTCAATAGTGAAGTAAACGAACGAAAACAACGCTTAAAATTGTCTGGTGGCTCAGATGCTCGAGTTATTTCATCATTTGCGTCTAACATATAACGAAATGGGAATAGAATTGTACGAATAGCAGTTAAGAAGCTGCGTGTTTGATTCACGCCGAATTTTGGCCGGTCGCTCGTGGTGGACGTCCGGAGCATCGCTGGGGATCATCCAGCAAAAACCTGCTAGCCTGGACCACAGCAAGCTTCTAACACAGCAATTCAGTCGCATCATCCACCATATCTCTGTGTGTCGTTATGTCATCGGTGAATGGGAATTTTCCTCCATGGGCCAATAGACGAATGACAGATGGTATCACAAAGTATCCAATATTCCTCTCTTCTTGCGTATTAATTTTTTTTTCTAGCATAGTGTCACGCAAAATTCGCAACCGATGGAATGGTTTGTTGCTTCACGAAACAGCGGGCACACGAAAACGCATGAAAACTTTTTTCCCATACATCCAAACATTCAGGGCTGATGAACACTTCGTACAACAAACGTGGGGTGCCCAATTTTTCTCCCGGTCTCCGGCGCGACACCTAAAGTAGAGCACACGTGCCTTTTCCTCAGCGGCAGTCAGCCACCGCTTGCTGCATCTGGGACCACAAATTCCGTCAGCGAAATTTGTCCGGTGAATTGACACAGGAGCGGATAATTGCTGCGCATTCAATGGGCCATAAAATTTATGAACAATGTACAAAGTCACTCATAGAGTAAGTCACTGTTAAACATAGCAGTTAACAAAATTACGATACACACGACGAAACGAAACTATCCTCTCTCTAGGATGTGCATGACTGAGTTCGTTGGCGCCTTGAACAGATTTTTACCTCAGGATCACGTGATTTATGAGACGAAAGGCGACAGGAGTGAACCGCGACGAGTCTAATTTTTTTTCTTTTTACTTATTTCTTCAGTCTGTCACATATAGTTGACCTTCCGTAATTATACCGTTCTATAGCATTATATGCAAAATGTGAAAAGTGAAATTACTCAAAACGCTAAGCCAGGAGAGAATTTTAACGGCGAGTTTCGGGCGATTCAAAATTTGTAAAAGGAGACTATTTTCATTTCAGTAGGAAAAGTTAAAATTTATTGAGCAGTGATAATTATTAGAAAGAGAGCTGATGCCAGCAGCGTAACGAGCTCAGTGGCAGCAGTAGCCTGAGCTGCCATGTGTATGGCAGCTGAGTAACGGGTGATGCTGAGCACAAAACTCGTTTAGAGTTGAATTTAAAGAGAATACTTCGAGTTTGTACCGTATTTTGCATGCTTTACGATAGTTATTGCTAAATAGCAAGTAGACAGCAAACACAATGTTACGTATGCATGTTTTTCATGTATTCTATCACAATTCCAAAAGCTGTTACTTAGGAGGGCTTTATTGTAAGATAGATATGATTGTATACCTCTCTATTTCTGATCAAATTTTCAGTATGACGATACATTCATGGCACAAAGTTACGACAGTAATACCTCTCGATTTCTGATCAAATTGTCAGTGTGACGACACATTCATGGCACAAAGTTACGACAGTAATACCTCTCGATTTCTGATCAAATTGTCAGTATGACGATACATTCATGGCACAAAGTTACGACCGTAATTCCTCTCGATTTCTGATCGTATTGTCAGTATGACGATACATTCAGGGCACAAAGTTGCGACAGTAATACCTCTCGATTTCTGATCGTATTGTCAGTATGACGATACATTCATGGCACCAAGTTGCGACAGTAATACCTCTCGATTTCTGATCGTATTGTCAGTATGACGATACATTCAGGGCACAAAGTGCTGTGACGGAGGTGCTCTGAAGAGAAAAAACCTCATGATGAACACGTCCCCCCGTCCCGAGCTTTGGCCTGGACAGCCTCGAGGGCTCACAAAGTTAAGATATTGTTAAGAGAGAACTTCTATCGTTAGGGGGTTGGTGCGTTACTGAATTTAGATTCAAAACGACTGGTAAAGAACGAATTTTTCTGATAGGACACGATTTGACGTGGAAGATGCAGTAAACATTTATTCAGAGTCAAACAAGGCTAGTTGAAATAATGTTGTTTAGAAAGAAAGTCAAAATTAAGTCAACACTTGTCCACATTTCTTCCATTCGAGTATTAACATCATTTCAACTGACTTCCTTTACAAAAGAGAAGTTAGCGAGAGTAAAAACAACCTGCTTATGTAAAAGAACAGCAAACTAACGAGGCTAGAAACAACTTCCTAGTTCGAAACAGTTGCAAATCAAGCCACTGATAGCAGGGGCATCTGTGAACACAAGTGCCCTTCCAAACGATGGACTTGTTCACATCAAAGGACGCGGGCGCTTTAACAGATGATGAACGGCAAACAACTTTGCCTGATGGCGCAGTGGTCGAAAATGCACGAGTGGACCAAATCAGCGCAGATTGCAGGCCGCTCTTCACAAAATCAGGCTCTGGATCAAAGATCCGCTACATCTCTGACGTGAGACTGACTAAGTCTTCCCTCTCAAAAAGAGGGTCCCTCCGAACTGACTCTATTAAGGCGATGCTTCGTCTCTCATCGTAATTTTCGTTTGTTTTCCCTCACTGAAATTTCGTTCGTTTCCGCCGCGTAATTCTTGCGAAATTTTCTATTTGTTGCTAGCAGGAACGGCCTTTGAAAGTCGCGTCACGTGAGCATGGACGCACGCGCAAAAGCTGCGCAGTCCGTGAGGTAACTTTGATCTCAATAAATCTAGAGCAGCTGAAGTTCTGGATTTAGTGCAGAAGTATTAACAGTGAAATAATTCGTCAGTACAAATTTTTTAACTGCCGCTCTCTTACTACTCGTATCATTGAGTATACGACCTTCGCGCCAAAATCTTTTCAGCTCATCTTTCTCCTCAAGCATTCGGTAACTGAAATCGCACCACCACTTCACGAGAATTTTTTTTCTTAATCACTTGTTATCGCTTTTCTAGAGTCATTTCCGCAGAACAAGTGTTCCTTGCTAAGAAATAAGCAAAAAAGCATCATTCATTAAACATATGAAAAACTGAAAGCAATTGATCATGAAAAAACTGCAACGAAATCAAGTCCGTTTAAAAAATAATCTCGAATAAAAATTTTTCGAAATGAAAATGATCTTTAGTAAAATTTTTCGAAAAGAAACTCACACTAATTCTTGATTTCAAAAGCCCGAGCACTGAATATACACGAAAATTTTCTTTTTAACTGGTAAGCGCATCTAATCGCGATTGGCTTCGACGATCATAATTGGGCAATAGCTAAAGAGAACGCAGTCCACACGCTGCACAGTGCACAACTATCGCATTCACGCGATAATTTTGCCACGACGGATTGCAACTCACCTGTGTGTAGTGGAGCTGCCACTCACCACTCGAGAGTAAGGACGCCACTCATCACTGAGGAGTGGAGCTGCCACTCACCACTTGAGGGTAAGGACGCCACTCATCACTGGGGAGTGGGGCTGCCACACACCACTCGAGAGCAAGAACACCACTAAGGAGTGTGCGGTCACTCACCAATCCACTCCGAGTGATGGAGCCACTCACCACTGAGTGGGCCGCCGCTCACCACCACACTCCGAGTGGCTCACCCCTCTCCACTCAGGAAGGAGGATGCGAGGCAGAGAAGAACGACACGGAGACAGGACACCTGATCACGCGCCAGACAACCCAGTTCAAGAGTGCTCGAGTCTCTTTATTAGCCCTCGCCGCAGAAAATACACGCCCAACATCGAGATTATTGAGGGATTAGCGGGCGGTAAATTGAACTTACGAGTGCAGCACGGAGAGCACTTGAAATTGTCATTAACAAGCAAACGTGAAGCAGACATGGCATCCATAAACAGGCCTCGCGTGATATTCAGCCGCGTCCCAGCGCCACAAAACTGCCCGCTCTCAATGCGATAGTCCACTCGAGGCTTCATTCAACATCCAACATCCTTCAATAATTAGATCGGCTCGAGACTCCATTACATTTTCCAGAAAATAGCTAACCTATTTTTAAAGACCATGCAGGACCAGACCTATTTCTGAAGAGGGATATATGCGTCACAAAAATAATGCTATCAATGTCACATCATTTATCGCTGCGTTTTCGCAAGAAATCCTGAGATAAATTCCGGAAAATTAGGATGCGTGCAACGTTAACATTTCCTATTTTGAGAGCATCCCTTCATTATATACAAAAAAATCCAAAAATGTTGAATTTCTAACATTGTAGAATATTCAAGCAGTACTGGGTATTTTAGAAGCCAGGATGAAACAAGGAGGAATTACCAATAAATGATTTCTCAAGTGAGAGATAAGGTAACTCACTCCTTGAACATTTCACAGTTCTCTGTGTCTTGAAAATGGTCATTATGGCAACAAGAAACCCCGTCTGCTGATGTGGAGCAAGTGAGGACGCTGTCTTATACCATGATCAGGTACAAATTTTTCAGTCCCTGTTAGCCCTTACCAAGGATTCAATAGATTGAGACTCAGATCAATGACGTTGAAATTCAGCGACTTACTCGCCACTAAATTACGTTCATACGGACACTGAGAAGTGAGCAACTGATGCCAGCACAAGTTCATTCAATATTCATAACTCACCAGTAGCAACATCTCGGTTTTCCCTCGAAGTTAGTGGGTGCTGGCGCACCATGTTCAGGTGAACCAATTACAGATTCTCGAAATAAACCAACAAGTTCACCACCGGGAACATGCAAGCGAAAATGAACAGTAAGAGTCATTTTGCTGAGCCATGTTCAAATGAGGCACAAAGGTACTCCTGCTCTCGAGAAGAGACAGGAAATGACATCGGGTCATATTTCATATTTTAAAGCGCAATTTTCCTGTTAAGTCAGCAGCAACAGAGCTTTGCCAGCCACCATTGAAGAACCGCTGCAAAAAAATACCTTGCCACAAAAAACAAGTCCTCGGACAGATCGAGATCGAGGAACTTCCTCTTCGGTTGGTCTATGAATGCATGAAAAATGTATGCGAGTACCGGGAAAAGGCAAAAGAAAAATAAGAGGCGTATCTGAATAATAAAAGGAAGATAGAGGAGATATTGGCTTAGACTGGGAATCACTATCAATATAGAATGCAGAGCGTACGTAGTCAACAACTCAATCAACAAGGTGGGGGTGTGAATGCACGAGGGCCATGTTTTTTGTATAGTAAGCCCAACGAGTTTTTTTCAAAGAAGTAACAAAATTAAACACTCATCGATTTTAAGATTACAATTTCTACACAAGATCTACTACTTCGTGGTGTACAGTTCGAAATCTCAATAGCGATGAATGCTTAATTTTTTACTTAATCATGCCTGCAAACCTGTACCTGCAGACCTGGTCTGCAGACCTGGCCTGCAGACCTGGCCTGCATACCTGGCCTGCAAACCTGGCATGCAAACCTGTACCTGCAGACCTGGTCTGCAGACCTGGCCTGCAGGCCTGGCCTGCAAACCTGGCATGCAAACCTGTACCTACAGACCTGGCCTGCAGACCTGGCTTGCAAACCTGGCCTGCAAACCTGTACCTGCAGACCTGGCCTGCAAACCTGGCCTGCAAACCTGGCATGCAAACCTGTACCTGCAGACCTGGCCTGCAAACCTGTACCTGCAGACCTGGCCTGCAGACCTGGCCTACAAACCTGGCATGCAAACCTGTACCTGCAGACCTGGCCTGCAAACCAGTACCTGCAGACTTGGCCTGCAGACCTGGCCTGCAAACCTGGCATGCACAACTGTACCTGCAGACCTGGCCTGCAAACCTGGCATACAGACCTATACCTGCAGACCTGGCCTGCAGACCTGTACCTGCAGACCTGGCCTGCAAAACTGGCATGCACACCTGTACCTGCAGACCTAGCCTGCACCTGCAAAGGTGCGCCTGTAACTGCAGACCTGGCATGCAGACC
>JACJUY010007820.1:12325-31195 GCA_014220935.1 Platorchestia sp. MABIK
ATGACATTTTACAATATTCTGTAGCAAAGAACTTCTCTTTTTCCCATATGTAATGGAATGGGGTCCGTTCTGTGTCCTAGAATTAAAAATCGAAACCATTTCGTGGTCAAAGATTATACACTTTAAAGTACACATTTTTCTTATTTTTTAAATCTGTCTGCACCACTGGTAACCGCTGTACTACAAAGTCCTTGTGCATTTTTAAATACTGTCCTGAAATCAATGTGTATGATCCTTTTAAAATGTCCATCGTTCGATAAATATCGTTTGTCAAAAGTTTACTGTAGAGGGTTTTAAATTAAAAAAAGATATGAATTTTTTATAATTAAAGCTCGCTTTTACGTTACGTTTTTGGAAAAAATCTTTGACCACAGTCCTTTTTTGTCAGTCACTGATGACGGAATTTTATACAGACTAAACTTCTGCTTTCTAAAGTTTCCAGTACAACGTGGCACTTCCTTTTTATGTTATAAATTAGATTTGCGATAAATCGTTCAATTGTTCGAATTGTAAGGTTGTTTACGAAGTTAAAACTACGTTTTCGCGTGAGTTGTCGACGTTGATCTGCTGGAAGTTGTTTCCAGTAAAAGTGCCATTAACCGGAATTAATACATTGCTCTTTCTTCATTGTAATAGCTCATTCTTCATATTTGAACTGCATAAAAAACGAAGACAAACGTGTTTTTGCTTACTGAGAATTGGAAAAGAAACAATTATGAATAAAATACGTTCGGTTCATGAACTGAAACTGGTTCAAAATTATCCAAGTCTTTAAAAAGGAGAGAAATATTCATCTGTTCTGCTCACGTTGTGAACGTCACGAATTCATCTATAGGATAATTGGGCCGCTCGAGTTTGATTATGGCGATAAATTTTCATTCTTGAGATGCTTAGTTTCGCATGGTCTTCAGTTGAGGATTTATGGAAAGTCGTCTAATCCGGTAGTAGAATTTTTAGCTTTGAAATCAAATTCCTCTTAGGAAGTTTCGTTCAATTATGGTCATTATATTCATTTTAATTTTCAGAATCTTTTCATCCTAAATAAGTTGTATTTTGGCGAGTTGTGCTCCAATTTGTGAACAAGTTTTGCGCTTTGATTATTTTTTAGCCTGCGAGCAGGATTTTTACGTTCAGTTGTTGATGTTCATCTGCTAGAACCAAGTCCGTTCACACACTTTGACATTCTCAACTAATTTTAATGAGGTCTTCTTCGATGAATGATCATAGTTAATTCCCCCTTGTGTAATCTGTTCCTGTTAAAACAGAGCAAATACTCTCTCGGCGGTCACCAAAGAGGGGTATAACTGTTGTACGGTGATTTACATCACATTTTGCCATTTTCAAAGTCTAAAAATAAATGAAAAAGTTTTCCTGACAACTGACATCGTAATAGTCCTGACTTTAAAGTCGCTAAGAAATAATGACTATTTTAAAAGCGACTATTCTTACTATTTTTTTTAAATGTTGTACAGTGTTAAGGCGAATTATTGATGCTCTCCGGAGGAAGATATAAGGTCCCTCGATCCGAGATAAACATAGGTAGGGCTTTCATTTGCTGAAATAAATTAGTTTTTCCAAATTCTTTAAACAAAGCGCCATCTTTTTCGGTTTACTTATTTCGTTTTTCAAGACTTGAAACCGTTCTTTTTCAACTTGTATCTTGCTTCGCATGCTTTTTAAAAAAAATTGTTTCTACGAGCCTTGAGTGGGGACGCACATTTATCCTAGGTTTCCCTTTTTATTAATTTCACAGTAAATGGTGCTTCCCTCTTTCATCTCTTGGGAACAATTTAGTCGCTGTTAGAAAGGTTTAAACTCACTTATAGTCGAATATAGTCTCCAGAGTAACCGTGCTATGGAAAAGTGGGGATTTCATTGATTATACAGCGACGTGACTGAATTTCACAGAGGGACGATTTCTCATAATTGTACATACAACACCAACACCGACTGTGGAACAGTTTTTGGTTCATCCATACGTACATCTTTGTTTCTTTTGTAATGTTTCATGTGTAGATTTCTTGATTATTTGATGCTCCTATTTAGTTGATCGATGATAATTTCCCCCTCGGTCTCGTTTTCTTCAATGTTGTGTTGTCGTTGGGTCTTCTGGTCGTGTAAAATTATTGTAGAATCATGGAAGTCCCATAGTCCAATTTAAATTAAAAATTTTGATCACGCTTCGTTGACTAACGGCTAAGTTATGAGTAATTCCCGAGAGTGATTAAGTCACAAGGAGCAATTGCATTCTGTTGACTAGGGATCCTGCACTGTTCGGTTAAGTGCTCAAAGATAGTCTTGTTGGTGTTGTTTTTAGTACTTGCGTTTTAAGTGTTGCGTTATTCGAAAGTTTTGGCTCATTCAACTGGCTCATCAGATGTCAAAGCGTTTAATAAAATGCGATATTTTCTGTTCAAGTTCTACCAAATACTTATTTGCGAGCTGCACCTTCCCAACTTGAATTTTGTGAGTAGGGAGAGTGTTGGCAATCTTATCAACAATCTCTCTGGCATTAATAATACACATTTTATAGATTTCTTGTTGTTTTTCCTTTCTCAGTTACACCCTCTTGGAGAACGGATAAGACACCTTCTCTCAGAGTCAAAATGGCTCAAAACATCATCAAATGAACTGTGGCTCTTTTATAATGATTGAAATTAATTCGAAAGCTACCAAATCACACAAATGAATGAATCAGAAGTTGAGAGAATACGTATTCAAACAGTTCACCTTGAAAGTTTTCATGAATAAATTATCGATCACACTTGGGCCATGTTCTTCATGAGTTATTTGATTCTAACCTTGCTGCCTAGATANTTTGTGCAGTTGGCTTATGCCGTTGCTGAAGAAAGGCAGCAAAGAGGACCTGACCACAGATGACCTGTATGAGATGGAGACGCGTGATGCTTCCGCTGCTCTTTGTGACAAGGTAGAGAGGTAAGTGGGACCCTTAAAAAATCATGCGAGACAGGTTGATGAAACTCTGCATTCCTTAGTGCTCGCATATTTGAATATGTATTCAAAATCAAAGAATTTGTCCTTATTTCAGGACGCAATAAAAACTGTCGGGGTTTCTTGAAAACACTTTAAAGAGACTGTAGAATAAGAACATTCTCGGACGGGTTGGACAGCGTAATTTATGGGAGGGCCATCGTGTTGATTTTCAAGGCGCATTGATGCCTCAGATGGAGATTGAAATTTAAACACGAAGTGAAACCTCGTGTCACCTGCATTTTGGGAAGATGAGTGACCGAGCTTCCTTTTCAAATGAGTTTTTTCAGAAATAACTGAAGAAACACCCTCTGATTTCAAAATGTTCGTGACAAATTTGTCATAGGTTGGGTAGCACAAAAAGTATCTTAATCAACGAGGAAAAAATTATAGCTGATGTCAATTGGTAACCACTGATAAAGAGCTCAAGGGCTTTTGAAAACGTTTTTGACTTGGACCGAAAATTAAAAATCATGTTTGTTTATGGCATCACATCTCTTGAACAAAATGCCGAGCACCTTGTGCGTAGATTTCCCGTTTTCTTCATGTTTAGTAAACGGTCCTTCGTCTTCGCCATAATGAGACCGTCTTCGTTATGGCTAAAACGTCTCAAACAAGTTTTTTGGTGAGAATATTGTTTAATAATATTACGTCAAGAGTGCGTCATCTGTTGATATTTTTCTAGGAGCAGCAGTGAATATAACTCAAGGTTATTTTAAGAGCTATTTTTCCGGATTACTTTAGTTTAAGGAAAAAAGTTTTTGCTGGCATCACAAATTGACATTTCGAAAGATTGCTTGTAAATAACTCCGTGCCAGCGTACGACAGAAAATGTTTACGACGAACTTACAAATAGTTCAGCTTCTGGCTAATAATTTCCGCCCTCCATCATATCCTTGTAATGTTCTGGACTACTTTCATTTTTGCTCTGGCAATGTGATATTAACTGCGAAGTATAGTCGTGAGAGCAGTGCTATAAAAATGAATAAAGCTAGATGAACTTGAAAGAAGATGTGTCGTTAGTAAAATATTTCAAATAACTTTAGAAGTCGTTAAAGCTTATGATATTAATAGAACAGGAAATAACTCGAGAGTTCTGCTCGCACATAATTCGTAAAAAATACTGTTAATGTTTAGACTTTGTACCCTATTTTTCTACGCTTTCTTGCGAGCATCTCTGATTCCCGTTTATTTTACGTGAATAATCGGTCGTATTTTTAAATTGTTATAATTTCTATGGCAGTTCATCTGCGACATTGATGTTAAGTTGAACTTATTAGGAAGGCTTTGCTGTAATATCTCTCCCCTCGCCCTCCCACCGCAGGTATTGGAACGAGGAGCGCTCGCGTGCGGCGAAGAAGGGCGCCAAGCCGAGTTACGCTTTGGCGCTGGTGCGCTGTTTTGGCTGCCGCTACTTCGCCTTGGGCTTGCTGGCCGCCATCGAGGAGTGCATCTTGAGGTCCAACAGCTTTTTTTTCTCAAATTATTTACACCCGTAGCATACTCCTCTCAACGCATGCCGCGTTCTTGAACTCTTATTGTGTGTCATTGTTTCGTGAGTCATGTACAAAAGTTCTCAAATTGGTGAAATAAGTTTCGTTTTCAAAATTGATGCTAAACAACAAATTTCATGTTCATATCTGCAGACCTTTAGGATTTTTGGCGCATCAATATATTATTTAATTTAAACCTCGTTCGATCTCAATAGCCAGCACTATTGCCACTACTCCTTTCTTCGTACTTCCCTCTCTTCAGCTGCAGATTTCAAACGCTGAATTCAAGAATAATCAATTTTGTTTTCTATCTTTGTATTTTTAGAAACCCTTACTACCTGTAGGGAGAATCTTTCACACGACTAAAATTTTTATGTGTCATTGGTTTATATATTTTTTTAGGCGTTTCTATGCCCCATGGGAAATCATTCCCATACAATCGTTTTTCAAGGAAGGATTAGAGAAACAGAAGCAAGGTTTAATTTAGTGAAGGTTTTAATTAATACCCTCTTATTTAGAGCGATTCAACGCAGTGAACGCAACAATGAACTCTTAATATTTAAATTTTGGAATAATTTATAGGTAACTGCTAGCCGTCGCTATCCGGATAGTTGCTTTCGAAAATCCACTTTATTAGGTTTGTTAACAGTTGGGGACAGTTGAAAGACCGCTTATGCTGTGGGCGTTGAAACGTTAGCAGGCGCCGTCAAAGACCGCAGCCCAGGGCGCAGGTGTGGCGAGCTTGAGACGTTGACGGGTGCAGGCAGCAATAGTTAAGTTGGTACCGCTGGCTCCAATCGAAAAACTAAACTTGAGAACAAGTAGACCCAGTTCCGTTCACGGGCGACACCTCGAGCAGTGGCTGACAGAGGACGAGTAATACCGAGTCGCAGTAAAGGGCTGGAATATTCGGTAGACCCCGCGTAGACACCTCTGGCACTCGCTCCACCCCTCAACTGCTATGAGAAGGAAATATCAGAGAAAGTATAGGCGAAACAACACGACCACTAACTAGTCAATTTCAAGTATTACGCAAAGTCCTACCTAATCTTTCAGGTTCCGATAGATACCTTAAAGCAACGCCGCGGCTAGCCTGTTAGAAATAAGCTGGAACAGCGGGAAAACGGCTGCGACAACGTCAGCACCAGCAGAAGCCTCTTCCGGAGTATACTATAAAAAAAACGTACAACCTTGGACTCTGAATAGCCCACGAAACTAATAAGGACAATATTCCACCCATAGAGCAACACCAATGACAATGTTGATAAAATTACTAGAACACAAACCTGAGTTTTTAATGCACTCAGTGACGATACGTTCAGACGGAAGGTTAGTTAAGGAAATTAGAAGAAATCTGTGGGAGACAAGTGCTTCAAGAGGAAAGATAGTAAGTATAGTTCAGAAATTTAAGATGCTTGAGAAAGAACGTAAAGTTAAGAGATCGTTCTGATCCAGGCTTATTAGCCCATCAAAAAGACAAACGACTTCTAGAGAAATAGTTATTGACGTCCCAAGGACGAGTTAATTGCCAATTCATTTAAGTTTCAATGTTAAGTTTTTATGTTAATTTCTTAAGTTCATTTCCGTGCTTGAAGCACCGTAGGAAACTTGACACGATAGTCTACAAAACAAATGTAATGAAATAATAGTACAGGCACACAAAATTATAAACTGAGAAAAAGCAGTCAGTAAGAGGGTAGAGGTTCTTAGCCTGAACTGGGTCCAACGGAACTAGCCGCGAGCCACATCACCGCAAAGTAGGTCGACACCGCGACACGCTACAGACCGTCCTTCTAGAGGCATAAACGGACAGATAAAATTCTCCGTTTAGAGCACTGAGCGCGAAAGCTACTTAAATTGAAATAACGTCACTAGAGATTTAAGTCAACTTTAGTTTTAACTGGGATCAAAAACAAGTCTGCCGATAAAATTTAAGTACCTACCACCTCACCTGCAACCCTATCAAAACATTTGGAGAACGACCAGCGACCCGCAACCCGACATCTACGCGGAAAGGCTGAGAAAGCAACGCCACCTCAGAGATGCCCAAGCGGTAGTGGGGAAATTTTTCCCACAGCCCTTCTGCATAGATTCCAAGTTCCCTTATTTTCATACTGAATGTTGCCCTCCTCCTTCCTCTCTTCGGGACACTTATTTTTAGAGGTTAGGGAGGCTTAAACTATCATCTAATCTAATCTGCGTATTATTTTCTTTTGATGTTGTTCGGGTACACGTCCACACTATTTCTTTATGCTAAAATTATTGTTACACAAAGGAATTTCTGCCTAACTATTACTATCTATTCGATTTGTTGTCTTCTAGTTAGGGTTTTTCATGCTATACTGTTATGTATAATTTTATTCGATACATTTAGCCTGCTTACTTATTTACTTCGAGATGAATGATCAATTGGGTATGAATTTTTCCTGCTACTTTACAGGATCGAAGCTCTTTGAACAGCCATAGCGAGCCTTAGTTTCACTTTATCTCAAGTTGCCCAAACCAAAGGTCTATGTCATGAAATAGGCTCTTCTCTCTAATGACTTCGTAAGTACACGTTTATTCGTAACATTGAGGTCCAAAGCATAGCGTTGATAACTTTTCGCTTAACGGAGACTCTCACCGAGTTTAGAGAGAGTACTCGGTGCGTCTTCATCTGAAGGCTTATTGTACCTTCGTCTTGCCGATTATAATTCTCATCACTCCTCATCTATGAACTGAATTGTCCTTCAAGTGTACCAAGGTGCTACGAACGCACATCATCGAACTTTGATTTGGAATATCATCGAAATTATTTGTCTTAAACAAATAATTGCCCTCCCTACCAAGGATATTGCAATCCAAACTATTCTAATATCGACAATATAAAGATTACGAATGAAACAGGCTGATTTCTTGGAACTCGAAATTTTAAAATGAAATGTGAAACCTACGTAGCAAAAAATATCATCAACGTTTCGGATTATGAAAATCCATCTTTAGTGCTCTGAAAAACGATGAATCAAAGTTTTTAGGAATTTGAAAACTAACTGACATTAATATTCAAAAGACTAGAGTAAAACAAAAAACGTAAAAAATTTTAACAAATAATGGAAAAACAATGCTCTCTTATAGACGAGTTTGATGGCTTTTTTAACTTATTGCAAGTGCGGAAGGAGACTCTCTTGTACTGTTCACACCTTACAAAGAATTGGAGAGCAGTGCTTCCAATGTAATATCGCTTGTAGCGGTCACGTGGACATACTCATATTTTGACATATCACTGAGGTGCACAACATCACATTCACAACTAGTTTCTTTATTTGAACTTCCAAATATCCACAAGCCAAATTTGTCTATCGGTTCAATTTTTTTTGCGTGCAATACACGTTATTAGTAAGACGTGATAATTACTAAAACGTGGTAGAAGAACTCATATCTGCCCATGAGAAAATTGGAAGCCACATGTCACTTAAACTGCACTCGGAAGTTTTCCAAGCGGATTGCGGGGCTTTCAGTGACGAACAAGGGGAGCGATTCCATCAGGACATTTCAGCAACGGAACAGCGTTTTGAAGGAAAATGGTCAGTTTCCATGCTAGCACATTTTTGCTGGATGATCCCCAGAGATGCCACGGGCGTCAACCGCATACGACAGGCCGGAAGTCGACAATAAAAAAGGCACAGTTTCTTAACTACTATTCGAACGATTGTATTCCCATAGCGTTACAGGTTAATTAAATGGAAATAATGAAAAAAATTCGAAAATCTGAGCCAGCGGACAATTTAAGATTTATTTTCGTGTTCAGTGATTCGAAATCTATGAAGAATCGGTTTTCTAATCTCTGTAAATTTTTCATTGTTCAGCAGTGTTATCTTTATTGCAGTTAGGGAGGTTGAAACTAAGATACAATCTTACTACAGTGACTTCTCTAGCATGGGTCCTGGTTGTATTATGAGGAAATGATCAATATTATGAATTTTGGAATATCATAAAAATTCCTTATCATAGAAAAATGTTTAACGTTTTATTCTGGAACCTTAATCTGGAATCTTTATAGTTATTCTGGAATTTTTTTATCGCCTTAATAGGCCAACGCGTATCTGTGATGTGCTCATTATGTTTTGAACTAGCTGAAAAAATGAAGTGGATTGATAATGTGAAAAATGAGAATCTTAAATTTTGTACCTCCGAATGATGCAGCCACATTGTGTCCATATATAATGGTAGGTTTTTAATTTTTTTGCACTGCTCTGTATCTGGACCACCGTAATCAAAATGACTAAAAAATTCACTTTCAGGATCGGGCAGCCAGTCTTTCTTGGGTTCCTGATCCTTAGCCTGAGCGGCTACCCAGGTCTGGATGAGCGTTGGATGACTTGGACGTTTGCGACGGGCATCGTATTGTGTTCCCTCATCTTCATCTGCGTTCATCATCCATTCTTCTTTGGCATCGCGCACATCGGCATGCAAATTCGTATCGGTAGCTGCGCATTGCTCTTCAGAAAGGTATTCTGTGGTGCTCCGTTTCTGTTTTAAAAACTTCTTCGGTCAGGTCCTTTGTTGGGGAGAAATAAGGAGTCTTGAATCTTGACTGCTTGTGCCAAGGTGATCATCAGCAATGCTGTGTTGGGATGTGTGTTATATTCCCTCCAGGGAGATACAGCTATTGTATCTATGGGAATTATCACTCCCAGAGAGGAAAAGTGTGAGGGCCGCGAGCTGAAATTTAAGTAGGCCTTCTTTTGGTTGAAATAAATTGTTTTTTGTTATACTAAGGACTACATTTTTTTGGTTCACTGCTGTCCTGTTTTTCAGCACCTACTACTTCCTTCTTCAACTTTTATCTTGTTTTATAAACTTCTTTCTTGACTTACTGTTTCTATGGTATTCTGCATAGATTCCACGTTCCCCTATTTCCATTCTAAATGTTGCCTTCTTCCTTCCTCTCTTCGGGACACTTTTTTGTAGAGGTTAGGGAGGCTTAAACTGACATCTAAGCCAATCTAATCTGCGTACTATTTTCTTGTGATGTCGCTCTGGTACATGTCCACATTATTTTTTTATGCTAAAATTATTGTTACACAAAGGAATTTCGGCCTAACTATTACTACCTACTCGATTTGTTGTCTTCTAGTTAGGGTTTTTCATGCTATACTGTTATGTACAATTTTATTCGATACATTTAGCCTGCTTACTTATTTACTTCGTGATGAATGATCAATTGGGTATGAATTTTTCCTGCTACTTTACAGGATCGAAACTCTTTGAACAGCCATAGCGAGCCTTAGTTTCACTTTATCTCAAGTTGCCCAAAACCCTTCAGCAGAATCAAACTACCAACATTCTTCTAATGGCATTTTTTCACTCCTCTCTATAGCATAACTGAATGGTTACGTTTTGGCTTCAACTTCACTGGATCTAGTTTATGATGTTCTAGAATCATGAATAAAGTCTCATATTTGGGAACTAATCGAGCTTTTTGTTGAACACAATTCTATTCGTAAGCTATAAAATTAATTCTTCATTATCCTTAGTTCTTGGCTGAACCACATTTACCATTTTTTTAAGATAATGGTTTTCATAAATTTTTCAACTTGATTAATGCAATTTCAAAAAATTTTGTTGTCAAACATTCCGGAGTAACGTGAAAGTATTTTGGTTAAAAATATATTTCTCAAAATCAAAACACAATTCGGGATTTTGCAAAAGCTGAAAGGGCCATTTTCTGATGGCTTAAGACGTTCAGTATATTTACACTCAACTCTGAACCCAAGATTAATCTCATAAAGGAAAAATGGCTTCCTATACTCGTTCGCACAGACGTGGTTTCTTTCGTGTTTTTTGGTGTGTTTTTGGAAGAATTATTTTGAAACTGCGGATGACTACAGGCCTTGCGGCTGAACAAGTCCGCACTATGCAACACCACGGTGGGGCAAATGGTCAACCTCCTTTCCAATGACGTCAATAGATTCGACTCTTCCGTCGTTTACCTCAACTACATCTGGGTTGGTCCTATGCAGGTGAGCGATAAAGCTTTCCTCTACTCTCTCTGGAACGGTCCTGTGCATGTGAACCCAACACAATTTTTTGAAAAGAAATAGCGAAGTAAGAGGAGCTTTGAGCGTCAGTTATAAAAAACTCATTGAGCATATTGCTTGTTACATGAACCTACAGATTAAACCGACGCGGTGCTAATGGAAGAAGTATACTGAGGTCGTTCCCGGTTGGAACTCGCGCTGGAACTGCAGCTGTAAAGCTAGGGAGAAGTGCCAGGCTGAGCAAGTGGTGACTTATCATTGGAACAGCTCGCAGACGGAAAAAAGTAGTCCCAATCTGAAAGTTATGTTGATATTCATCTGTCGAAATAGTTTTTTCTGTTATTGACGTTTCTTTCAGTTTACTGTTGTTTCTATTGTTCTTGCTGGTTGTGGGGACGCACCTTGTGTGATAATTCGTTGGTTTGCTGTTCATATTTTTACTTTTTCAATGCAGTATCACTCGTTTATGTGGCAAGGTCAGACGGAAATTTTATTTTCTATTTTCGTCACCAAATCCATCCCATTGTATTTTCTTGCATCGGTAATTTGTTCTCTTATTTTTATAATTTGGCGTTTCTTTTTATTACTATATCCTCTGGTATGTACATCGTCAAATCAATTGGGTAATTTGCTGCCACCAAATCATGTGGGTGCACTGATTCTCTCAATGAAAATAATCTTTGGCTATAACGTGAATTGACAAATCGGCATAGAACTGGGGACTTCAAATTTGTACCGTTAATAATGTAGGATAACCATCTAACTTCTTTACGAAGTAAGCAGGAATTCAAACACTTGAGGTAGAGTAAAAAAAATTTGTTACTTGAAATACCCTAAGTTTCTCGTAACATTTTAACTTAATTTTTCGAGATTCTCTTAAATTCACGCTACAACATAAGAGAAATAAAATTATGAACAAATGAAAGAAGCTAAAAGAAATGCAATCATTCTGCTTTGAATGAAAGGGAAACAACAGATGAATCTTTGGCAGGAGCGGAGAAGGGCGTCGTGAACAAATTCATGCAGGAAGCCGTATGGATTCATTGGCTCCCATGTCGAGCACTTTTAAAGCGACTTTATATTAAACACTTCACGACATCAACTTTTGTGGGAACAATTAGCATTCCTCTAAGATTTGACGCACTGCTCTCTGCTTTCATTTTATAAATATAATGATTTAACCATTAATTTAGTGCTTCATCACAATTTAGTGATGGTGATGCGCCTGGGGAGTCGTTTTCCGGCCTATAAAAGATTTTCTCTAATGAAATCCTAAATGTCCCAAATTGTAAAAGGATGTAAAAGGATGGCAGAAAATGAGTCTTGAAGATCAATAATTGTGGGAGTCCGGCTCGATAGAACGGAGTATGAACGAACACGTAGCTTAATGCAGATGTAGCAAGTTCGTGACGACGTTTCTTAGATGATGCCGTTGTTTGAAATAGCTTTGTTATGCGGGGAATACGTCTTAAATATTATACGGATGCTCTTAATTGAGGTCGTGGCGTAGAAAGCTCGTTGCGCAGAAATTTTCCTGTTAGGCTGCCACAGTTCTTCTTGGAAAACCGATGAAATTGCGCAGACCTGTCAAAACACTTGTTCCATAGCGCAGAAATAATCAAAAGTAGGCGCGGATTATGATGCTTATTAACACATAATGAATAGATACTCCGTTTCCTCAAACCCAATTTAAATAGTTCCTTTCTTTCTTGGGAACTCCTGTGTTATGTTTAGAATCGCATACACTAAAACAAAAGTGAATTTAATCCACTATATCATTCAGTACTGTGCTTACTGTTCAAGAAATAAGTTCTGAGACATGCGGTTGCTGGAGGGAGAAACAAACCTTCTGCTTGGATTCAAAAGATCACAGTCGTTTCCGAGTAAATTCAGCCCTACCAAGTGTTGGCAGTGCTCGTGATTCCATAAATCTCATTTGATAGCAAAACACTTGAGTTTTCTTCAATCTCCAGCCTCAAACATCTTCGAGGCTGCGCATCCTGAATATTTTAATGCAACTAACAGATGGGCCTTGATAAAAATTCTTGCTACACCAAAGCTGGCGGGAGCTACAAGAAGACCTCGTCAGTGACCTGCAGCAGGTTTTCGAGAAGAAAATTAGGTGCCGAAAGGCTCCACAGCTCCGAGAAGATTGGAGTATGACGTCACTGTAATTTTGTCTTTGCCTTCCAATTTTTGTAAGTTGAGGTCTAATTGACATCGCAAACGTCACAGAGTCGTACATTATTTGGCTCATCATTCTTGCTTGCTTAGATATTTATGTAATTGGGGAAAATAACGCCACAAGATGACCCTGACGACCGCTTTCGTACCTCAGCTGGCGATCGCAGCGGGGATCATGTATTTGCTGGGTGTTGCCTGCTTCGCGGGGCTGGTCGTCATTGTACTCTTCATACCGCTCCAAAGTGAGTTTTTTTCTATTTTAAGTTTTAACTCATTTTCTTGCAGCTGCATTTAAATTTGAGTTCTTGCAAAAATTTTTTTTTTTTCATCCCGCTCCACAGTGATTTTTTTTCATAGTTTTGTGTCATATATGTTTTTTTCGGAAATAGAGATAATTGCGGCTGTTCCAAGTTTTTTCGCTGGGTTTCTCAGAAGATTGGGGCCAGGTGTTTATTTTATAATACATTAGATTCCTATCTTCAATTATCGGCGTTGGGTATTAAATACTGGGTTTCCATTCAAAATATGGCCAAATACTGTGGCCACTGAAATTTTTACAAACTAGTTAAGGGTTATGTGTCATTTCATAACGCTCTTCAAATATAAATCGATAAAGATGATGTTCAAATGAGACAGTGGAGAACGCCACGACTGCCTCTAACCGAACAACGATGTTCCGCACTGCTACGAGGTCTACATAAGCATTAAATCCCAGCCACGGACCAAACGAATCCAAACGAAGAACCCCACTCATAGAAGATGCCAGATGTCGACACCAAGGAAAATTCTTTCTTAAATATTCTTCTTGAGTCATTATTTGATTCCAGTCGTGGGCGTTGTGATAAGTACAGTGATAATGCTTTAAAGCGATAATATCACTTTAACCAAAAATTTATGACTTATCGTTTATTGCAAGACTGGAAAAATTTATCGTTTAAAATTCCCTGTGATAAATCCAGCGATAAAGTAGAAGACGAAAAACAATTACGGCGGAAGGTTATAGGCAAATTGTTACGCGCCAAACTGATGCGGCCAGGCGCCTGGCGGCCCGCGCTTCTGCTGTCACCAGGGTTGCCAGATTGGCCTTTTTTCAGGCCAAATTTCTTAAATCTGCCTTTTTTCCGTCTAACTAACGATAAAAATTCTAGCTTTTTTGTGACCTTAGTTGGCTTATTATGGAAATTTTAACCCTGGTTGTCGCTGTTTCTTTGAAAAGCCTCCAACTGGACACATCTGATCTCAGCTCTGTACATCATAGTGCTCCAGCAATCCAATGCTTCTTTGTGTGTTACAACTTTTATATACTTATTTCTTATTTTATATTGCTACTTAAACTAAATATCTAATTAAAATACATTAGTTTCATATATTTTTTCATTTTGAGGTGCGCCTCGCAGGTGCCTCCCTTTCGTACGAACGTTACCTGGTTTTGTGTTTTAATTTTTCCATTACAGGATATCGTTTAGGTTTTCGCGTTTTATATTGCGTTATTAATTAGTGTGGCGGGGGGTGCGCTACAGTTTTTGAAAAATAGTGAATTTAGTGGTTAGTGAGTTTCAAGATGTCAGGAAAGACGGCAGTGGAGGACTTTTCTCGCTTGAAGGCCAGCAGCAGTAATGTGACTCAGGAAAGGGAGCGGAACTTTTCCGGGTATTCGGGATCTGTGGACACTCCAACCATCTCCCGCTCGAGCTCTCTCATGACCCTGGGCAGTGAGCCAGAGAACAGTTATGAAGTAATATATGGTGTTTTAAGTGTAAAAAAGAGGGTTTTAAATGCATGAGTGGCAAAAATAGAATTTTCAGATTTATTGCCCATCGCTTCAATGTGTCTTGTAAATTTATCGCTTAATCGTTATAGGACTTAGCGAAGAAATTATAGTTTTATCGTTATAGCTTTATCGCAAAATTTATCGCTGCCCACAACTGTTTGATTCTATTCCTTGGGAAACTTACATACAGGTACGACGATATGAGCTACTAATTTAAGTGTTATCAATGTTTCTATTAAGAATAGGTCTGTTATGCATAATCAAAAAATGACAATTCATGCTCCAGAAGTCAATCGTAACCGGTACAAAACAATCTCGATGCTGTTGACGGATTTGCCTTAGAAAAGTGAGCCTCGAGGCTCGAAAGTGCTAATACCGCTGTGAGACGTGAAGGTTATTGCTACCGCTGTACCTACCCTTCGAACACAACAAGGAGCTATCTTTTAACTAGAATGCATTTACATCATCAGAATTGTGGAGTATTCTCATACTCAAAGTGACTCACTTTCCTAATTTTCTCTAGTGCAACTATTCCCTACTGAAACATACTTCCCTATTAGAGATGGGACTGCAAGTTGATGCTGACGTTACTGAGGTTGAAACTAAAACTGATAACTTAGGCGACCTTGAACGATACCAATACCTTGGAACTTTGAGCTTTAGAACATATAATAAATCATATTAGAGAATAATTTTCATCCGAATACGACATGATTTATCCATCTTGTGAATAAACTATAGCTTATGGACTGACAAGAAAAAGGTCACGATGGAAACTCCGTAAGGGATTTCCACAAGCGAACTTTTCTAAAGTTTATGTACTGTATACCTGTATTTAGTTTCCAAGTTATTTCGATGGTTAAATATTCTTTATCATAGTTTTACTCTACTTCCAGGTGTTATGGGCGAGATATTCTCTCACCTGCGCTCACAGACAGCGAAGCGGACAGACTCCCGAGTGCGGTTAATGAACGAGATCGTGAATGCGATACGCGTCATCAAAATGTATGCTTGGGAGTATCCCTTCGCCGAACTTGTAAAGAAATACAGGAAGTGAGTTATTCGAACCGCAGTGGAACCTTTAGTCACACGATACATTTAAGGATACACGAACGTTAATTAGCACGAATGGGAATTATTCATAATTTTTCTATCGCTCTAATCAAGCATCAGATTAGCTCAATAAGTGAGTCATATTTTAATTCCTTTAAATTGAGGTCCGCAACTGTAGCGTATTTCAAAGATCAACCGTACTACTGATTTTCCATTTCAAGCCTATGCTTACTTGGATTTCTTGGAATGACACTTGGAATGAGATTTTTACCAGAGTAAAAACACGTAGTTTAGCCAAGCTGCCTGTTTGATGCTCGGTGTAATCTTTTGAAAATCCTTTCATTTGTGATCATTTGAATAGTAGGGAGACATGCTCTCTCGTGCCATTAAGTACAGTCTAACCGGACTGCGCAGGTCGGAGATAGACGTGGTGATGCGCACCAACTACTGCAGGGCGGTGAACATGTCTCTGTACTTCACATCTGCGAAGCTGATGGTGTTCCTCGCCCTGCTCACCTACGTGCTTACTGGCAACGTCCTCACTGCCGAGAAGGTGGCCTCATTGCTCATGCATGCCTGTCTTGTGCATTGTGTGTCGCGTTGTATGTGTTGTGTGCTGAGTGTGTTTAGTTCAACGTGTGCAGGTTATGTCGTGCGTCCCACTCACGGGATAAATTCAGGTGCTCTTTTTAATGTTTGCATTTTTTATTCAGACAAGCACGACGCAGTTTGAAAATTTCTACTTTTTTTTTTAAATTTTTCATTTTAATGCATTCATTCCCGACACCTTTTGAGGCTTTATAGTATTGTATTAATTAATGGATGAATGTTAGGAATATAATCTTTTAATTTGCTTCATTTTTTTGAATTAGCACCTAGGGAGAAAATAAGAGGCCTCAAACCAATGATGCACAATTATTGCACATTTGGTACAAGGGAGATCCAAGGTATTTTTTTGTACGATAAGAGGATTATTTTGGGTGTCGAGCACATTTTGTTTTGCTCACTCTTAGCTGAGTTCAACAGTAACCTGTAAGGATACGTTTATTGATGTAAGGACATGGAGGATACATTTACAAGGATACATTTATATTAGGCCATTCGTTCTCTGCAATAGCACTTCTATCTGTACATAATTTTAGTGAGAACGAACTTGAAGGAAATAGAAAATTCTCTAATTTTCACTTGCGAATGAGACTACTTCGTTCGAAATGAATGAAAAATTTTCAATAGACTCTTCATTGACTTGGGGGAAGGTTGATGTCTGCTGGCTAATATTTTTTCAATATATCTGATACATTTTGAATCTATTTATGGACAACTTTTTTATCCTATATATATATGCCTCTCATCCCTTTGGGAGGCATCGTAACAATGTTTTCTGACTCTGCTAGCTGTCTAAAATTATGCGTGTACGACGACTGAGCTCAGTGTCCGCATGCTGTTAGCGTATTTTTGGACTCGAATATTTACCTGTATCACTGAAACTATGGTCCATCCAACGCTTTATCTAACCGTGATATTTACAGGTATTCGTCACCAGCGCCATGATCAACACCGTACGCCTTGTCATGGCGCTCTTCTTCCCCATGGCGATATCGTTGGGGTCAGAGACGTTAATATCTTGTCAGCGGTTGCAGGTACTATTTCGTTCTGCTTCTTCTTCTCAACTAGACGCGCTTCAGCTCAGCACTGTATTGTATTTCGCTCTTTAGATGTACAGCTGCATATATACAAATGTAAAATTAGTGAGTGCAGATCTTGGGGATTTGTTGACACGCCGACATACGTTCAGAATATTTCAAGTTTTATGATATCCTCTCCAATAGGAAAAATAAAATTCATCTGTTAGCATTTTGTTTCATTTTATGAGTGAACTACGAGGTGAGGAGATTTGTCACTAAATTTGTACCGTGGCAAATATTGATTTTGTAGTAAAAGGGATTCGTAAAAACCGATGTCGTTGAATCTAAGTTAAGGCGTCTGGTTTGGATTTCTTATCTATGCATAAAGTTTATTAGTATGAATTAATGAGCAACAAAGCTGAATGTTTGTGTAAATTTGTTGACTTGGATGAGTGATTCTTGCATGAATAAGTACATAGTATTTAGAAATTTGTGTGGTGCACTTGGTGTTTTGGTGGTTTGTGGTTGTTTCTGCATCTCATATTTTAATTTCTGTAGCATGGGGCACAGCAGAGGGTCTTGGGTCAAAGGGTATCAACCTTACTAACGGTATTGTTGGTATTTCCACCACACACTCATTATTTCATTTATTCATTGAGTTGAAAGTTGACATGATATCCGTTCAATTTTTTTCCGTAATTTTTTGTTTTCACTTTGATGCTGGTTTCCATTGTTCTTATCATTTTATAATTGTGTTCAATAATTTATTTTAGTGACAGTATTCTATATAATTGAAGAAAATATTACGGAGAGCAATATGTGACATTCTGATCCCATTGTGCGTGTCCTCATATGCTGTCTCGTGTTTGATTCTATCCTGAGTACAGCATAAATTATCTTTCATTCCGGTATTCATACGAGTTCATTTCCCATGTACTAACGTCTTTTTTTTACTACAGGAGTCCTTTGAGCTGGAGGAACTTGGTGACAAGCACGGTATTGACCACGTGGAGGATATCGGGCCCACTGAGGTGCGTGCAGCTCCTTTCTGCATGCAGGAATAACATGAGTTTGGAGCAGTTGTATCTAGTTTTCCCAGGAAATAAATATTAGCAAGCCTCTTGTACAGGTCGTCTTACTTACTCCTTTCATACATATGGATGCAATATCATAGAAAATTCTTTCCTTTCAAATCTTCTTCTTACTGTTGTTCTTACCTTAATTTTCATTCATGAGTACTAGAACGTAAAATTTTGATGCTGTGTTTATTTCAAATAAATAACTGATAGTGTTATTTTCTATTATCGGATAGTGTCTGGGACTGGTTATTAGGTATAAATACCTTATTAGACTGTTGATTACCCCATTTTTTGAAACCTATCGAGAACAAAACACAGGTTGTTGGAAATGAGTGGAATTTTCTCAGTTGAATGTGCACGACAATATAATCCTAGTTACACGATACACTGGTGATAACCGTAAAAAGAATGCTTTCGTATTTTATTAATACGTCATATTTACGGTGACTGAAGGTGACTGAGGAAGGATTCTTGGCTGCTCTCGAAATATTGGAGCTATTGTCGTTTCTTTCAGTTTAGTTTGCTGCTTCTGTCAGAACTTGCCACATTGTGTTTACTTGTCCCCTTCAGTGAGCCTTTAGGACCTGATAAATAGGGTATATAACATGCAGTTTATCGTCCAATAGAAGATAATATGCTCATTTAGTAAAATTT
>JACJUY010007821.1:1119-17152 GCA_014220935.1 Platorchestia sp. MABIK
CCCAACCAAATCTATCTTAGTCGATCGTAACCGTTAGCTCAAAAGTAATTACATACAGAAATAGTTTTTGAGCTACTTTAGAAATATATTGCTGAATTGTCTCCAAGTAACTGCATTAATAATTGCGCTTGCCGAAAACTAATTATTTTTCTGGTACCGTTTATTTTAAATTAAACTATCACTCATTTCTAGTTAAATGAAAGGAATTACTTGATTTTAATTAATAGAGACACTGCAGATTGAAGTAAGTTTCACATGTGTGTTCAATAGAGAAAACTAACACACTGACTTGACTGACAGACGGACGGACGAAACATGAGTAGAATTTTCCTACAGATAATTATAAAACCTTAACTGCACTTGTGTCCATGAAAGTCTGGTACAATTACCGATCCTCTATACGAGTTGCACATTCAGGTTAGCGAAAGAAGAGAGCACTTCTGATGCTTCAGCCCTGGGTGAGTTTATTAAAGGCCGCTGTGCTCAAATATGGCCCTGAAAATACAGAGCCTCCCTGGAAATTTCCAAGCTAAAGCTCCCAATGAAACGCTGATAAAAAAATCTGCCATTTTTGCTCTTTGATATTTCATTCATGCTGCGGGCGCGAAAGGTAATGACTGGAATTGCAACGAGCGTGTTCAGTTCAGAAGCAGATATTTAAGGATGAATGAGATTGCTTTCTTGGCCTGGTGTATCACTTTTTTCTTCAATGTACAGTATCCTAACCAAACGCAAAGATCCTCGTTTAATTTTTGTAAAATCACGTGCATCGAAAATCAGCGATGAATTACTGCTCCGCATGTTGACACTAATGTGTCAATCGAAATCCATCTCTTGTTGTTATTTAAGAAAGTGAAAATAAAAAGCACTCCCGAANTTCTTACTAGTTTTACTCTCAAGAATTCTCTGACCTAGGCGAGCATTCTGACCTGCCCTCCTCTTTCATAACTCCCATTATAAATTTTGATGTCCAGCACCACAGAATGGGCTACTTGTAGCGTCAGTCAATTTGCCAGACACCAGTTTCATTTCATATTAAAAAGTCTGAGTTAAATACAATGTTTCCAGAGTGCACAGAAATAGTGTGAAGTATTCTTGATGTTTTACAGCAGCTAATAATGATATGCGAATGGACTTTACTTGTTAATAGCTTGTGACCTTCGTGAGGCTGACGCAATCGCAAAGTTATGGAAAAAGAGGAATCAATTATTGTAACTTCTCGGTGTCAAATGTATCATGCTACCTGGAAAAACTCCTCAAAACTTGATGACGCTTCATAAAACAGGAGAATTTTTTACTTTGATGGAACTTTAGTGAGTTAAAAACTTTTTATAATCCGCATTGTCTTATTTTACACGATGAAGTAAAATCCTCTGTACAAAGTCTACTGCTATTTATATTCGATCTAGCAAAGCAGATGAACGTGAGTGCAGAGGAAGTCTTCTGGAACAAGCGATGAGTAAATGAAACAAAATATTTCCATCCTACGATCACAGTGAATGTTTCGTAACATAAAAGCTCCCTGTCGAAAGCTCGAGAGATATGTATAAGCAAACCAATGAAACTGAAAAACAATTAGACTTCCCAACTGCAGCTATTAAAATCGAGCAAAATGCTTCACTAGCTCAGAGTTCCCCTATCAATGTCGAATAAAAATAAAATTGGCTAACATCTTGTATAAATAAATTGCTTCATCAATTTGAAATGAAATAAAAAGAAGAACCAGAGTAAAAACGAACATTGCATTTATTACAAACGTTTTGTTTGGTTGTAACAAACTCCAACAATTCATCAGACACAACCAACACGCAGGAATATCTCATATAACCGGTCGTGCACCAACCATTCTATTCCAATCAGCAATTAGGGATCACTGAGGAAATTCAAACCATTCATTTAAAAATATTAATTTTTCAACTTTATGCCGAGCTATTGTGAGAATTGACCTTAGAATTTTAGAGTCCCTTTTCATATTCACCCATAAACCTAACCTCAACAGACATTAGTGCCGTTAAGTTATCAATTGCCTTCACCTACTGACGTAATTCTGTATATGTGTGTGTGTTTGTATGTGTGTGTGCATAGTTTGTTTCGCTGTTTTATCTGAATTGGCGTATACATGTGTGCTTGTGGGAATTAGGAGTATGCTATTGTTTGTGTGTGAATGAACAAATTAGTCGTTATAGACATTTAGATAATTTTGTGAAATATGTTTATGTTTTTTGTTTTTAAAATAGACAAAAAAATTTTCCTGTATCAGCACTGATGATAGAATTTCAATTCAGAAGCGTTTGTAATAATTGTAATGTTCTTTTTTACTCTGTTTCTTCTTTTTTCTTTTTATTCTACGATTAAGATTCTTAACGAATCGCCTTATTGGAAACATAATTTTGAAGTGAAATTTTTACAAATTTTTCACACAATGATTAAAACATCAACTGAAAATTAAATTTCCTTTATCTTTTCGAATGTTCATACCTCGTTTGCTTTAAAATGAGTTCATGTTGAAGCATTTCAGTAATTCGAATAACGGCCTCATTGAATAAAGGTATAGAATCATTCCTTATACCTAAATGGCTGCTTTTGAAAGATAAGAGCTCGGTAAAAAGCACCCTAATCCTATGTTGATGTTTTTTGCTGCGAAAGGCAAAGAACGCGTGAGTGCAAACTGGGGTCACGTAATTTAAGAGAATTTTTGCAAAATAACAGAGAAATACTTTCGTTCATTTCGCTCCCTTGACAACGGAGAGTCTGAAGTGCAAGATTCGAGCCCAACGAAGCGTATAGCAGAAACAGAAAATGCTCACGTCCGCTCGTAGTTATCCATGCTGCGCGACATGGTGCACACGCTCTTCTCGATCTCTCTCAACAAACTTAACTGCGAAATACTATCATACTCTCTCATCACAAAGAAACGCAATGGTGCACCCCATTTGCTGTTTATGGTGTCTTATGTCCGTGTATCAATTTTGAATTCCTTTTATTTCAATTTCAATAAAAGTTTTCTCTGTGTTATTCTTCATGAGACTTAGTTTTTTACTCACTACAATCATCAGTTATATTGACATTCCTACTGATATTAAACTAATTGTTTCCCACTCTTTGCATCGTTTTTATCGATTATTATTTTAATTTTTTCGAACGTCATACAGAATTTCAGAATTCACTACTCTCGTGAAGTATTCGATGACCTTTTTCCATCTTTCGAAAATTTAAATCATTCTGAAATTTCCCTTCAACTTTGTTAACCATAATTAGCTTTACAACCGCCTCTTTGTTCTACTTGCATTGAAAACACGAGTGCATCTCAGTTTGTGCCCTAATTTCGAGTGGGTCTCGTGACCAACTCTTATCTCTTCTGCAGGCTTGCACGCTCATGCCCTCTGCGCAGTTGATCGTCCAACTATACGACGCACAGATTTCAAAGTCTGTATCAATGCTACATCAGCATCGACCGACCGACCAATACATGCACGCTCTCAATGGTCGAACTCGCATCTCGCCATTTAGGAAGTCAAGTCCTTAGTTACTTCCACTCTCGATAACAATATTTTCGACCTTTTAAATAATTTCAGGAATTCTATTGGAATTGCTGTCGCTCGTATACACATTGAGAAGTTTTCTTTTATTTTTAAGAATATTTCACAAAATGGTGGGCCCTTTGCACCCCTGGTGTGATAGTTTTTCAAGTAAAGTAAAGTTTTTATTCTACCTAATTTAACTTGTACTGTACTGACCAAAGACTGTGCTTTGCTGTACTGACCGAAGAAATTGTGATTTTTTTTTTTTCTTGCATCAAAACCAATTTTGCACAATAAAACGAAAGTCGATGCTTTCTTGTTTACAACCTCACTTCAAGAACACGCCCCCGAAAGTAAAATTACATTTCCATCTCCGTTCTACGTTCATCAGCAGCAAAGCTTGACACGTTAACTGAGTATTGGTGTCTATGTGTACCACTATGTAAATTACTTATTCACGCACCGGTATAAACAAATAGCATTTCAACTGTGTTACAAACTTTTTAAGCGTCGTGTTGAGGGGCAACTTAAGCCACTACAAAATAAATTTTCCCGTACACGGTAACATATTATCACGTAATTGAATTCGCACATTTCTTAGAGACAAGGTAACAGAATTGTCTCACCTTACGCTAAACTGTTTTATTTTTACTTCGTTGAAAAATAGCCCTCCGTTGCTGAAAGTTAAATTTTTACTCAGACAATCATTAAAGTTACTTTGAATTTTGCATCCATCCGTCACATTTCACGCAATTATTTCATCATTGTGCGCAAATTATTTCAAAGAGGCAGTATTGCATTTCACGATGTGTGCTGGGTTGGCTAGGCGCGTAGCCAGCGGCACGAGTCAGGTGCAGTGGCTATGGCAACGGTAGCGACCGAAGGAAACATCGACGCAATTTACGTCGGAAAGACGGCTAGCTCACTATTCACACTTTGTATCGCACATGCACGAAGTATTCAGACAACCATGAAGTGATTCAATTCAGCAAGAAACTTGCCTTAACTGAATGAGGGTTAAAATTTCCTTAACTTTAATGATGGAAATAGTGTTGCAGTCAATGCGGAAAGTAGCTATTGCCGGCTTGCATAAGTACTCTCAAAGACATCAGCTGCTCAGTGTTATTAAATTAGGACGCCAGCTAATCTCCGACACTATTGCTTCGTTTAGAAAGTCTAATGGAATTGAAAACTGCTCTTCCGCATTCAATTGTTTCTCAGTTAACTTTACTGCAAATCCAATTCACTGAAGTAAAAACAATTACTCCAGGGGTAATTCTTCATAGTTTCGACAGGTTGAGTGCTCTGTAGGACGTAACGTAGCCGAGTTGAAAACTGACGATGTTATTTGTGCTGCTGCGACGGATTAAACTGTTTGAACATCCTGCTCCTGGCGGAACTGCCCTGCGCCTGGCAGGACTGTCCTATGCCTGGCGGAACTGCCCTGCGCCTGGCAGGACTGTCCTATGCCTGGCAGAAGGGCCCTGCGCCTGGCAAAACTGCCCGGCGCCTGGCAGGACTGTCCTATGCCTGGCAGAAGGGCCCTGCGCCTGTCAGAACTGCCCTGCGCCTGGCAGGACTGTCCTATGCCTGGCAGAAGGGCCCTGCGCCTGGCAGAACTGCCCTGCGCCTGGCATAACTGCCCTGCGCCTAGCAGAAGGGCCCTGCGCCTAGCAGAACTGCCCTGCGCCTGGCAGAACTGCCCTGCGCCTGGCAGAAGAGCCCTGCGCCTGGCAGAACTGCCCTGCGCCTGGCAGAACTTGCCCTGCGCCTGGCAGAAGGGCCCTGCGCCTGGCAGAACTGCCCTGCGCCTGGCAGAACTGCCCTGCGCCTGGCAGAACTGCCCTGCGCCTGGCAGAAGGGTCCTGTGTCCGGCAGAACTACCCTTTCCCGCTGCTGAAGGTGCAGGCCCCTAGATGTAAGCTGACTTCAGCTCTCAGTCTCAGTAGTCTCAAAGTGCCTCTTGAATATGAAGCGCTCATCTAATTCTGTAATAAGCGTTTACTTTTGCACTGCCTAATCGCTTCCTGAGAGAAGGGCATTGTCGAAAGCCCCTGATAACCCCCTTGACCTTACAGTGGTGCTCCCAATCTTTTATACGAGTCCCTTTGTGAAGCCGAGTGTCACTAATGAGAAAAGACTCTCGCTTTATCAAAAATTGGCTACTCTTAAGGGTTTCCCTATTTATTGAGCTGATTGATAAGGTATTGAAAATGATGAGCAGGAGTCTTTGAAATCCTTAAAGCTCCCCCCTTTACTGAGATTTTAAAAAAGATGTTCTAAGGCTCTGGAAAAGTTCATCGATATCATTGAGATCAAGATATTACTGATCGGTTTTAGATTATGTTGCTCTGCTAGGTGTTCTGATCGCACAGCGTGGATAACGGAAAGTAGTGACTTGAGGCGCTTTTTTCAGAGAGACACGTCGGACTGAACGGTCATCTCCAAAAACCGCAGAGCGACTTCTGTACCCCATATTATACACTCACAATGCTTCACATAATTAATAAATTAGAACTGGGTCGTGGTTTGGGAAATGACCAGCTTTCATTTAACAATAAATTTTTGATATTTTTGAAGAGTACTAAATAATATGGGCAACTTCGAAAGTTTTCCTAATTTATCGACAGTAAGCTGGATTGTAAATATGAAGAACTGATTTATGAAAAATTCCATGAGCGTTAGATACCGAGTACGACTGTGATTTTTAAGCAGTATCCTAAATTTTATTGAACTCTATATTGATTCTACAAACGTATTCAAGTTAACGTTGCATGCAGTGACAAATAGGGACAAAGAGCTATCAAGCAAACGATCATTTCTAAGCCACTCCTTCTAAGAATTTTGCTATCTATCTGTAGTTCTGGCCTGACGATCGTAGCGGACTGCAGCGGCAGTCAAACCCATAGAAACTTAGACAAAAATTCTTTTGAATTCCAGTTCTCGTATGTATACTGGTTGAGGTATTAATTACACATTAGATTTAATTACCCTCAGCACTGTGGTGGACAACGTCAGAAGATTGCACTATGTACTTGAGGAACGCTGAAGTGTAAACTGGATTATTTCTGTAACTTAGTGATTTTTCGTAATATCCCATGAGCAAAAACTTTGATGCTGCCATGTTCGCTCTCTGACTCGCTCTAAAACGTTTGGAATACGTCGTGCAGTATGTGTCAAAAAAAAAAGCTTCATAGTAAACCGAAGTCTCACGCAACCAGCAGACAACAAATTAGAAATTAACCCCTAAACACTCCTTACAAAGACTTGACTGAATAAATTTAACTGCTCTGCACAAACCTTAGAACACTGACGGTAAAAGTGAGCAGTGCATGTAAAAGTGGAACAGTGGAATTGGGCTATGAAACTGAAATTATAAAACTGTACCCAAAGCACTGTGAAACTGTGGGAGAACTACAGGACACTGACAAGATAATCGAACTTAATCTGGAGTATGGATGCTAAACAAAACGTTAGAACTGCATCCGAGTAACAACTGTAATCAGTCAACGGTATCTGTAATCAGTGAACTATCAACAAATTTTGCATCATTATCAAGTAATTATTAATATATTTACCGGTCAACTCAGTACCTCAAAACAAATGCTGCGGAGCTCTGTAGCCGCTTGCACGACAACCATGGTACTGTCACCATGAAAATATAGCTGAATGTCTGTTTCGGTAGTACTGCATGCATCTTTGAATTCTACAACTATTGAGCTACATCAATAGAATTTAATTTGTTGAATCATACAACGATGGAGTAGTGCCTGTAAAACTGCGTGTGTAGGAGTTTATACACCTTTTCTTATTTTGCCTTCACGTTCTTATAGAACATCTAGCGTAGCTGATTAAAAAAGAATTTGCTAAAGCAATTAGGAAATAATTCGCACGACATCATTTCGATATTAAAAATTTCAGCCTATACTTTGGTTACATTATTTTTCTTCGGAATATCTGGCTGTCCCCCTGTAACGAAAAATGAATAGTGACAAATGCTGTTCTAATATCGTTCAGATAACTATCTCAAGTATGATACAAATCAAGTTAGCGTTTTATCTTCCCTGTATTGTGTTTCTAAGTACAAACTTAAGTAGGTTGAATACTTCACGTAGAGTTAGATCGGAGAGTTCATTTACGGGAGTATAGCGTCTGTCATCTTTTGGTGTTGTAAAGCCAATCGTAAATTGAACTTGCTTGGAGGACCAAGAAAAATATGTGTTAAGAGTTCTTTTATATACTGTTCTAAAATTTAGCTAAATTTGCATCTACAATACAAACGCTATGTCTCGTATTTTTTTGATATCAGTTTTCTGTTGAAAAAAAGAGGAGAGCATGATGTTTCATTATTCTATGAACTTCTAACGGCGTGAGAAATAGATGTTGGGAGTTCTTCTACCCAAGGGTATTTAGTTTAGCTAAATATCGATCCTCAGACAATAACTTCATATTCACGCGATATCAATATTGCACAATAAAGCGAGGAGTTCTTCGCAATTACATAGACTTGAAGCCTCCCTGCATTGCGTAAGTTAACCTGAGACTCGCATCACGCCAGGAGCCGGGTCAGCAGAACATGGAGCGCAGTTGTCTCTGGCGCCTCCACGTACCTTGAAGCGCAGCCTGCGTGCCCGCCCATCAACCAAGCGGGCGTTCGGCTCACGAAGCCATCACGAGGGCCCCTTTAATAATGATGACGATGATACCTGCGGAGGCAGGTCAACTGCAGGTCCCGCCCGACCATTCTGATTGTTTTGTCCCCAGGAATATTGATCGTTTCCTCAAGGCTTTGTACTTGGCTGTCCTCTACAATGACCAAGCCGCGGTAGCTCAATGCTTCTGCAGCGCATGCTGCAATTGTTCAAATGAGCTCAAAACACGGCTATTGTGACGCTATGAATATTATAGTCCGTCGTTTACATTGATATATTAGATCTCAAGCAGCATTATACTGATGAGATACAAAACTTCAATTAACCTCGCTGTCCAACACACGGTCAAAAATACATATTTTGGTATCATTAGTTTCTATTCGGCCTTCGATAAATACAAATTTATTCATTTTCAATTGATGTATATTTGTTAATTGTAACATCATGCACAGATGTTACATTTGTTAATTGAAGTTAATAATATTCCGTCTGTTATATTACTCCGCCTCATTGTTTTATTTGTTTTTCGTCTTGAGCTTGCCATTATCACACTTGGACGCTGTCTGTGTACTTTTGTAGGCACCGCAACTAATAATCAAGTTTCATTTTAGTAGCAATTATTACTGCGGAATACAAGTAATGACGTAGCGCTGCATCGGGCCGACGCTCTGTATTGCCTGACGCCTTCACACACAATATCATCAGAACTTCTGAGATGCGTTCATTAAGTTTAAATAAGCATATCTGAGTTATGGAATTGAAAATGAGAAATGTCTACAACAATACCTTGATTATTAGATTGAGAATTTGAAGCAAATCAGTATTGAAGAATTTTGGACTGCAACACAGCAGAATTCTGTAAGCATTTCGTTTCATCTCAGCATCCAGTAAGGTGGCAAGAATTGGGAGAAGCTCGGGGTATGTTGTACGAGTATGTTCACGCAAGTAGTATGTTCACGCAAAATCATCTGACCAAGCATCCGTCGTACAGGTAGCATCTCCGCCATCAACTTGATGTAAACAGAAGCCGTATATTGTGCATAACGATGAATAAAAAAAGCATTGTATCTACTATTTCAACTGATGTTTGATAATATGCGTATGGGCAATTTTTGTGAACTGTTCCGGAAATAAAATTACCACACTCGTACATTGTAAAAGTTTATCAAGAAAGAGCCTGATGGAATCGAATACATTTAACCGTACACATCTTCAGCTTATAGCAGGTTGTCAGAAATGTTCGTACCGATTTTTAGTAGTTCATCTTTCAACTTATTGAACAGTATGATTGAGTCCAAAAAACAGAATTTGACTACACCTCCATTGGAAGCATAGTTCAAGCTGTCTTTTCGCGAAAAAAGATTTTAGACCCTATAAGTTGTGTTAATTCTGTAACCCTTCAAATTGGAAGGTATAAAAATTATTTTGGTACCTGATGCCTTTCTATTTCCGTGAGACAAATAATTGTTCACAAGCAACCAAAGAAATATGTCCAGTTAACGGTGATGATTCTTTATCCGGAAGAACTGTATGGAGTCGGTTCGTGAGGTTCCGAGCTGGAGATTGTACCTTTTCGTTAAAGAGCAATCAGGCTGACTATCCTCTACAAATGATAAACATCACTTGCTTCTGATTTTCCTGTGCAGTAAGTTCCTTTATAATTTCGAGCACTCTTGATTGAGAGTTGTTTTAATCTATTTAACCGAAACTTTAAAGCTAGTTATCCCAATTTTATAATAATCTCATAAGGCCATGTACAGTATTCGACTTTAATTATGCTGTGATGAAGTGAAGCCTCGTGTTTCTGTGTACAAGAAATTCCATTTCATCGTTGCTTGTAGATTTAAGCTGATGCTTACTCTACCACTCACCAGAATTATTACTCATAGATCTAACCTCTCAAATGAAGTCAAGCGAACCATTCTCTAAAAATGATGTTCAAATCAAGTCATTAATTAAGAACAACCTCCCATTGCACAACGCTAGCGTAGGCAAAAAGCCTCAACCGATCAACAATCTGCCGTTCATGAGTAAATGTTTAAGCTTGGGCTCACAAATCGCTACAATGTTTGGGTGCCACATTACTTGAGTAAGAAGAACCTTTTGAATCGCATTTCCATCTGTAATTTGCTAAATAAACACAATGAAGAAGCGTCTTTTTAAAGAGCAAATTGTTACAGGAGGGAAGAAATGAATTGTTTACCAGAATGTTCAGAGAAAACAATCCTGGAGTAAGCGATTTGAACCTCCTTTAGCCCCCCTAAAAGCAGATCTTCACCTTGAGAAATTTTTGATTTGTGTCTGGTGAGATTGGAAAGAAATTCTGCTCTATGAGCTTTTCCCAAGTAACCAGACAATTAATTCTGAAAAATAACGCTCACAATTGGCCAACAGGAGAGGTGTTGTTTCCCATGGGGATAATGCAAGACCTCACAATTGTTTGAAAACCAGATAAAAACCGCTGCAGCTTGGCCGGGATGTGTTACCTTACCCTCTATATTCACCAGATATTACTCCTTTAAATTTCCACTTATTCTGATCTTTGCAGAATAGTCTTAACGGAAAAAGTTTATTGGAGGGTATTTTCAAGTTAAAGGATAGATGGAGATGCATTGTGCAACAAAATGTTTCATATTTGTTGATTAAAATAGTAACGGCTTATATTTAATGACCTTTTTCTTTACATTAAAAATTGGCATGAACTTTCCGGACAACCCAAAACATCCCTTCATTTTAAATTTCGACGCAGAATATTAATTTTTATTTCCCATCACCGTTATGATGCCTATTAGTTGTACTTTTTTGCGTTGGCAATTTGCTTGTTTTCAGAATTATGGGAATTATTGTGTATTTTGTGCAAATTAAAAGACCCACTCAATTTAAGCGAAGTTTGGATCAACAACGTTGTAAAGGCATAAAATACAGCTATACGCGAAATAATCCCATTTCTTTCGTTTAAACCTTTTTGCAAACATGATGAGAAACCTCAGACAGTGCACACATTTTTACCTTTTCTGTTAATTTCAAGGCGCACTTTTTTTATAAGTCCTGATAGAATTTGCCTTGTTGCGCGCATCATTTTACCTCTCCTCGCCAAGTTCCGCGTGATGATTGCTTCTCATTTGATGCCGTTCATCAAGCGACAGCAAATGGGCGCATGAAGCCTCTCGCGGTAATTACAGCACGATGCATTGAATTCTCCCTCTGCGCCCGATGAATGCCAGCATTGTTACCAAAAAACTGTGCAAATTTTCGGTATGGTAAAATAGCTCCAAGCTATGTTTGCTTGGGAATAATCGGCTTCCTACCGGATTACGAATTGTGTTGGAAAATATTTGAGTTCGAAAGACAAAGTTTAAAGCGCCGCTCGTGCCATCGGAAAATACCTTTATCTTATGTAGTAAAATTCTAACTATTCTAACACTAACTGTTATTGGGCTAGAAAAGGTCACCATTCATTTTAAGGCAGGTTCGCGTGGATAAAACACGAGGGTGTGCAGCGTGAGCATTTGCATTTAGAATGATTCGGTTCACACATGACGCTAGAATTATTTATAGCCTGTTGGATTTGAGAACGCATGTTGGCAGCTCTAACTTTTAAGCTGATGATGGTTTTTATTTGTAAAAATTAAGATATATTTTGCAGATGTGATTTTTTTCTTAGCACTCGGTACGGTCAACAACAACGATAAAATTGATTTTAAGGCTAATTCCAACAGCACTTATGCCCCCCCGCCTAAACAAACGTCTGCTCAGAAATTTGATTTTTTTATCTGAACAATAACAATTGTTTTTTTCTAAGGTCTTTTCAGTCGCAGATATTTCCAGCTAAGTTTTCCGCGTCAAATTCATTTGATACGACTTTCAGATTATTTCTCCGCCAATGACGGTAAGACTTGAAACATGATACTCTCATAGATCGCAAACAGCATTCATGTCCACACAATGAAGATCGATATTTTTAATCCTATTTTTCCTTTCAGATGAATGTTAAACATAGACTTCAAATGAGAAAATGCATAGTTCTAAATGCAGAAATTAAATTACGCTTTAAACCTTTTGATGAAGGAACATGTCCATGATTTGATTTATGGTACATAAACACATAGTTTCAAGCTAATTAAAACGACGCATTCGTTATAATTCAAAGCAGGAAAAAAAAATATCATATTCCAATTCATCCTGATACATATCATCTTGTACATTGATTTCGCAAAAACCTTATAGCTAACGTCAGGCTGCAATGACAGTTACCTCCGGTCACGCCGCCCTTGGCGAAGTAGACGAATGCATTAAACATCAGTAAATCTCAACACTAAAATGTCTCATTAACATGCGTAGTTCCTTCTGATCAAGTGTATTTATAATACGTGGTTTACTTTTCGTTGATATACAATTTAATTAGCCGATGAGCAATTGCTATGGTCTGAAAGCATTTCATCGACAAGGTAAATTCAAAAGATAATAACTGCTCGTGTGATAGAATGATGAAAATCATCAATGAACATTTTTCTCTCGGAAATGTATGACACTTGTACTTTACCGTTACTAAGTTATAAACAGCTGAATTCACAGAAACCTCAGAGTTCATTCAAGACAAATGATAGTACTTCAATATTTGAAATGTACTTTTACAGATTTACTAGTTGTGAATGCATACAATGCTTCAATTTTCTACTTCTATTGTATTTATCAACACCCAAACTGTGTGACTTCATCCTATACCAGAAATTTCACTCCCAATCGAAACTCCCAACTTAAGATTCCAATCTAAGCTCACCACCGGAATTCCCAACCTTCCATCTCAGTTTACTCTCACTGCAGGCCACTTTTCATCAGAGCATCAGTGATTTTCTCTGCTTGCTCCTTTAAACTATTCATGTAGCTGATCCTGGAGTTTTCACTGAAGCATTTATGCCCCACATATGGAGAAATAGCTCGAAATTTTGTTAAATTGAAGTGTTCAAGTCAACACAGCAGCGTTCTACACATGCTTCTGACGTCCGTGACAGCAACATGAGTTGCTTACATTTATCATAAATATTATATTCATGCCTCCCACTCCACCTGTCAGCGAGCGTACTCACTTTCCGTCTTCTCTAACAACGAACGCAGCGCCCTGTGACTGCCTTCTCGGTTTCATGCTATAACAATTGCAAATTATTTTTAGCGATACCGAGAGACCTTCCATTAAGCCTCTACTGCCGAGATGCTGAGTTTACGCTCCTGATAGCTCAGCTAAGACCGCCTAAAAGTAGCTTTAGGCTCCTAAAGTTATCTCGCCAAACAGACAAAGCTCTTATCTGAGGGACTCTTCTATGGACATTTTCAGCATCCATTGATGAGGTGCATTCTTGAGATAATTTGAAGACTCCCTTTAGATACATCTTTCTGGAGTTCTTTGGCCATAATAACTGAGCTCATGCTTCCTTGAAGGAAGCAACATTGCAATTAAGCTTAGCACATGAGAGTTCATTAAATGCTTTCCTACTGAGCGAGGATGGAATAATAATACGTACGCGGTAGCAGACAACTGGAGAAAGCAATTGTGGTTTCCTCACACCTTCGAAGAAACTTGAAGCAAAAATGCATCGACGCTATTTAGTTTTCATTGTTATTAAAATGAAACCTAAGCAGTACGAGTTCTACAGCGCTTCTTCTCATTCAATGAAGAATCCTTTCAGAAAACAGTTGTCCTCTTAAATTGTCACTGGTGCTGTATAACATGCTCTTTAGGTTTTTATATAAATAAATTTTGAGCTTCTTTTTTGCCAACCAGTGCTTTTCTCGTGAAAAGAATTGTGCTGTATTACTCAGCACTATTAATTATAAAGCCTTTGTTTGACTAATTCGCATTCAGTGAAATTCCAGACGACAAAAGAACTGCAGAGTGGATGACTAATACTCGTCCCAGGCAGGATATGGGGGCAGGGTGCCAGTCTCACCGTAAATGAGTGGGCGTTCGGCTCACGAATGCCTTCCTTTGTGACAATTTGAATTCTGCCCAATTTGCCTAATTGGACAACTCGTAGCTAAAAATCGCTTCCATGTCGCGCATGAAAATTTGACTTAGATGAAAGTTTGCAACTTTTATTGTAAAAAGCATGCAAGCACTCATGTTGTTGAAAATAATGCGCCGTTTTCATTCATGAAAACGTCTAATTAATGGCTAAGTTTACAATACAAGTTACAATATAACGATATATGTTGATGTCTTACCAATAAATTGAAAAGGAATATGAGTGAAACGTGAGTGAAAAACAGGGCTTGTCCGCTTTCCTTCATTGACATGAATGACTCATTCCCGGCTTCTCTCGAATGAGTCTCACAAACCTAAGCCTAAAACAAGCCAAATAACTTACTTTGTGTTTGGAACTACACCTTTTACACTTCAAATTAATCCAAGTCAAGTTCAATTTAATCTAAGTCAAGTTCAAATTAATCCAAGTCAAGTTCAAATTAATCCAAGTCAAGTTCAAATTAATCCAACTCAAGTTCAAATTAATCCAAGTCTAGTTCAAATAAATCCAAGTCATGCTCAAATTAATTCAAGTCGAGTTCAAATTAATCTGAGTCAAATTCAAATTAATCCAACCCTAAGTTGAGTTAAAAATTGGCATAATTACTTGTGAATTTGAGAGTTTTTGTGTAAAATATGAATCTATTGGATGTGATGAGCGAAAAAAACGTTTTTCCTTTCAGCAAGAAATACATAAAATTTTTACAATATAAAAACAAGCTGTCGTAAAATGTGGTAAGTATCCAGCATCAGGAGGCAGAGTGTAATTCATACCTTTGAGAGGAGTAACAGATAGAAGTCAATTATAAAACTTCGTATTATACTACACATTAAAGTTGTTTTACAATCCTTCATTAATGGCAGTATGCATTCATTCTAATATTTATGTTCAAAGGTAATTTTATGTTACACATACACATAGTAGTATAGAGGATTAATTTGCACTCATATAGAGATTTATTTGCGCGAAATTCCCATTATCACATATATATATAAAATCATGTATGCATGTAACTACAAAAGATTACCTTTGGACGATATGTAGATTTAACTTGTGGAAGAAATATGCAAATGCGATTCACAGAGTACTTATGTACGATACCATTTGATTACAATTTATGTGAGTACATTTTTACGCAAATATAATCCTGAACTAGCAATAAAAATTGTGTCATCCCTTCATTTCAATAGGCCAAGGCATATCCATCATCTCTGTCGATGAAGCAAATTGTCAATCGTTTTTACAAAAATCGTTTGAACAAGCAAAAACAGCCTTCGTTGCTATGTTTCTTTTAAAGGTTAAATCTACGTATCGCCCAATGGTAATTTTTTTGTAGTTGCATTTTCATGCATACATGATTTTATATATGTGATAAAGTGGAATTTCACGCACATAAATCTCTATATGAGTGTAAATAAATCCTCGATACTGCTATGTGAATGTGTAACATAAAATTGCCTTTGAACATAAATATTTGAATGGATGCGTACTGCCATTAATGTGGAATTGTAAAACAACTTCAATGTGTAGTATAATCCGAAATTTTTATAATTGACTTCTATCTGTTACTCCGCTCAAAGATCTGAATTACACTCTGCCTCCTGATGCTGAATACTTACCACATTTTACGACAGCTTGTTTTTATATTGCAGAAATTTTATGTGTTCCTTGCAGAAAGGAAAAACGTTTTTCTTGCTCATCACATCCAATAGATACTTTTTTAAAACAAAACGCTCAAATTAACGAGTGATTGTGTTTATTCATAACACAACATAGGTTTAACTTTGAACTTGACTTGGATTAATTTGAACTTGACTTGGATTAATTTGAACTTGACTTG
>JACJUY010007821.1:17183-29487 GCA_014220935.1 Platorchestia sp. MABIK
GGATTAATTTGAAGTGAAAAAAATGCAGTGAATTTTTCAATACCGACTGGTACTTAATTTATATTGAGCAGCACTAAACATCATTCTGATCTACCTGGCTGAAATTGGTCATCAAAATTTTTGTTTATCATTTGACATTCTTAAGATTGTTATTTGTTCTTGTCATGCATCGTTCGAAGCAAATGCAACTTTTTGGGAAATCATGTGAATCGTTTGAAAATCGGTCTACAGCTTGTGAAACTTCATAGCCTGTTCTCTTCCTACAACCACATTAAGCAGGATTTTCATCCCACATTTCCTCTTGTTTTATCATAAGAGCTCCAATAACGCCTGATCTGTCCCCTACTGTAATCTCATTACGTTCCGCTCGATTAACTTTGCCGTCTATACGCAGCTACTGTTGTCAGGCAATCAATATCGCCTGTCCCAACGCCATTATCGCCTGATCTACGTTCATTATTGCCAGATCCCAGATGGCATTTATAGACGAGTTTCCTAGCATTAGAACTAAAATCTTCGTGTCAGTTGGGGAAAATTTACCGTCGCTTTTTGGCTGTGATGGAAAAGATCAAATTTGTACTTAATATTATCGGAGTGAAACGTTGCCAGTAGAATAAAGTATCGCTGCTGGCTCGATAACGGCTAAATAATTAACGCTGGACCGGTGTAACTCACATCACCTCATCACCGATAGCAGGATGCTGTTTGCCGTTGCCGTCCGCTGTGCAAAATGACCGTTTTTTTTCTCCTCGCTCGGCTGCGCGCTATAGGTGAGTATAAAGTCAATCGACAAATTTAGTTTTCAGTCAAAAACAGCAAATTAGATACGAAATTTGGCTTTGGGTGACGGAAAAACGGGAGAGTTTCTATTCATGCACAAAACTTTTCAAGGGGATATTATTAAAATTGTGAATTATTCATTTTTGTCAATAATTTTCGACATTAACCTTTATAGTTTTACGAATTTGAATTGTCTAATTCAGGTTTGGCGACTGCGGGCGACAAGCGCGTGTAAAGAATTTCTAAATAAAATCTTTCATTTGTAGTTGACACTAATTCAATACTTTAATCATTGGTAATGTAATTTATTAATTGAAGTATGAGTAAATTTTCACTGCTCTCAGCGCAATGTTCTTAAAAATGAATGCTTGAATTTGTTAACGTGTAAATTTATGAGTGGATGCATGGCTGAATGAATTAAGGACTAAATAAAATTATGAGTGAGCGCCTGAATGTAATATCTAAAATCGCCCACTTGATTTTGCATCATCATAACCCAACCATGACCCATTAAGGACAGACCTAAAATAATAATGACGTTCAACAGTCTTCATCGCCTTCCTCAATATCTTTCTCGCTGTGTTTGTGATGTTCGTCTGGTCGTGATGCTCATCAGCTATTCCCAGCAAATCTCGTTTTTTCACATTTAATTGGTGGACAGGGCAAATATAAATATTTCACCCAATAGAAGTGAACGTGATTGGTATAATCGATGGATGGTATGAAATCTCGATTAAGTTACCCACGGCCGTATTTGGATATCTGAGCAGTGCTTTCCACATCGCCAGTGCTTTGAGTTGCATTGAACATTGAAAGAATTAACCTTTCAAAGTAGTAAATTTCAAGTAACAACGGACAAAGCTGTTAAACGCTTAAATGAGATTTTGGATTTAACAGATAATCGATAACTGGCAAACAGAAAAGCGTAGAAAAGAAATAGGCAAGAGATATTTGTTCTGTTTCGTTTCCAGGAATTTGTTGCAATAAGTAAAACTATGATATTAAAATGCTGAAGTTTTACATAACTCACCAGCCAGATTACAACTTTTAATAAACTATCCCCAACATGATAACATTTTAACAACCTTTTTCATGGTTTCTATCGGTGAAGCGTCATCAAAAATAGATGTGATCGTCGCTTTCTCTTGAGTCGTGGTCCTGAGCCTGAGAAACGAGTAGACTCGCACTTATTGGTTTGATTTTGATCCGGTCACGCCTCCTCTAAATGAGAGACTAGCTCCATCGGTTGTCTGCCTCACTTCACACGCTCTGAGGCAAGCAACCTTATTACCCTGCAATTTTTCCTCATTAACTGAGCCTAATAGTTCTGCAAATTGACGGTAAAAAGCAATCAGTTGCAGAAATCGGGGATCCGCCAACGCTTTACTTGTTGGTTGAAGACGTGAGAGAATTCATGATAGAATTCTAAATTTACGTTTGTTGCATCTTATGACCCACAGTACTGCATATTCTGGGACAATTATTTTAGAATTTAGCTAAATTTTGACTACAAGGGAACGCAGAACTCCGAAATAATTTTGAACGACGAATAGTTTTGTGGCACTGGGTAAACTTCACTTGGAAAAGTGGGGGAACGTTTTTTCATCTAATTAATAACTCAATTTTGAAGGTTGTAGTTCCCGCATGTACCGAACATGATTGATTTTTAGTGTTTTTTTAGTCGTCAATATGATGCATGCTTCTTTGCCGTTTGTTCTTCTTATTGTTCTGCTTAATTTTTTAATATCTCTTGCTTCTAATTTCAATGAACAGTCAGTTCCATTTTCATTCCGAGCACTATTGATTATGATTTGTTTTAATTTGTTAAATCGAAACTTTGAAGTTGTATGTTGTGTCAATTTTATAATAGACTCATAAGGCCATGTACAGTATTTTGTCTTACTTATGCTGTGATTAAGTGAAGCCTCGTGTTTCTGTGTCCTATAATCGTTGTTTGTGGAACTAAACCGATGCTTGCTCCACCACTCGCCAGAATTATTATTTATAGCTCTAACTTCTCGAAGTAAGTAATGTGTAGAACCCAACCACCTGAAGGAACTGATATTGATAGGCGCTTCCACCAGAGGGAATAATGTGTATAGCTCTAACAACTCGTTATACATAAGATTTTGAAGACCAACCGTTCAACGGAAATAACATTTATGGTTCCAACAACGCCCAAGAAATAATATTCATAGCTCCAACCTCTCGGAGAAAGTAAGTAACCATTCGCCTGTGTTAATGTTCATAATTCTACTCCTATTTCCGCACGTAACTAACACCATGGTATTCACTCGTGCAGGAAGTGTCCATCTTCATGTTCGAGAAGCGGAGCGCTGACAAGCTGCACAAGCCGCGACGGCGCGAGACTGTCACCGAGGTGCTCAGACTCGGCATCAGACACCTCGAGCGCTACCGGCACCCCAGACTTCTGCAGGTCAGGCTCTCTTAACCCTTTAACATCCGCGTTTTGTACTCATATTACCGTTATCATAACCACCGTCGTTAAACTGGCACTGGCATCATGAAGTCACCGACATCACAACGAGGAAGTGATTGTCATTTGACAATGAACTTCAAAGAACACACAAGGGCGTAAATTTCACAAGGAATGCACATTAGAGCTGTTTATAATGAGAGTGGATTTTGAAAACCACTTTGACGGTAAAGGGTTAATGCGTCCTCTGCTGCCCTGATGTTCATTGCTCTCCTTGCTAGCTGTCCGCGGCTCATGAGAGTTTCATCGGGGATCTCCATCCACGAAATAAATATTTCAGTTCCCAACAAAATCATTTCAGTTAAGGATGCATGAAGTTTTCGATAAGACGTGTTAATATTTGAATTTTTCGCATAAAATTTTAGTACAAAACTCGCAAGCTTTTTCCTCACATCACCCAATTTAAGCACCTGCAGAAAGGTAAGTGTTCTAATCTAATTATGCAACATTAGAAAGGAACACTATGGATTTATCTTGAGTATGGCTTTCGAAGTGAATGCAGTCTATTAAAGTGGCTCTCTTGCAAAAATATTATTCTGCAGTTGTTAGGCTTATTAGCACTCATTTTATGTTTTGCATGAAAGCACTGTCGTTTAAAATCTATTTCTTAGTGCATTGGCAAGCAATCATAATGTATATAAAAATAATTGAAAATTTATTTTTGGAAATATAAATGGTGCGACATAAATAGGTTAAGAATGCCGTAGGTCGATTTTGGTGACTGAGAAGTGTGAGCATTTTTTTAGTGGCACAAAATTATGACAATGGAAACATCTCACCTCACAACAGTCGTTTTAGAAACTTTTTCAAAAGAGTTCAAATCACTGTTCATCCCGAATTGCACAATTTTTCTTCGAACTTGAAAACACATAATTATTGATTAAAATGTTTGCTAGAAAGTCGCGCTGATTCTATAATATAAAATAACACATAAATATTTGCTCGAACGAACAATTAAGCTTTGGGGGTAATCGTTGTTAGCATAAGTCAACGGTGAGTCTGTTTACAGTCTTGTGATGGTGAGGAAGCCGAAAACATTCTCAAAGTGACATCAAGAGACTCACTAGGACCTTCTCGCATCATGAATATTCAGGCAGGCGCAGGTCAGCGCCACATGGACTCGTGTTCGACTTCCCTGCTCGTGCCTGTACCGTAAATTTACGCTTCAGACAAGCAGCACTTCGCTGCCATGCACAGCGCATCGCTTTGCACTTGGAGGCAAACGTACAACATTTAGCATGTCTCTTTTCGATGTCAAAACACCGGTGCATCAACATAATCCAAACACATCTGAACTTGTGATTCTGCATAAGACGAATGCGCTTTCCGTCAACGGTCAAAAGAAATTTTGGGAAAGTTAACGTTCGAAGGAAAGAGCATGCACACGCAAATTTTAAACTGATATTTATGGATGGTTGAAGTTTGAAAGCAACTTGAGGATTAGATATTCCAAGTCGGTCTCAACCTCGTTACGTTAATGTTCTACGTTGTTCGACGTGGTGATTTACTGTGCATGTTAATATACGAACAACAAATAATGAAACTAATGTGGCCGAAACAATTCTATGCTCATTTTCAGAGCCAAAAAAAATATTAACTTCCGATATTTTACGAATAGGTTTCGGACGCGTTGTCGACTTGGAAAAATTTTAAAAGTTGGTGATGGCGTCGTTTGCTAGAGCCCGCCTCGGTCTACTGTTTGCAACACTTTATGCTGAGCTACCTAAGCTCGGTGAGAATAAAATTCCCATACGCTGCTTCTAATACCCGGTTTAGCGCCTTCTCATAATTTGTGCCGTGATGTCGTTCATCCTTTTTTAATCAGAACAAATCGTTACAAACGTTCCAAAAATGTAAGGAGAAACATGGACTCTCGCTTTGTTAAAACACTGAATGTCAGAAATACGTGAGGCTGTAGACCTGCAAATGACATTCATAGGTTGACATTTACCAAAAAACAGCCTTCGGTCTCATTTCCGTTCCGTACCACCAATCAGTTTAAGCAAGAGGGACCCTGAAAAAAATTCAACTTGCACGAATCCATTCCTAATACGAGAAATGATCTGAGATACAGCCGTCATAACCATTGATCCAACAAAAAATACTTCTGCTCTCCCATGAAACGTCGCTGTAAGAACAATCTATCCTCGGCTGCAGAAGGATCAGCGAAAAACACTAGGTCGACGCATAGCCAAAAACAACTCTTTACCTAGGTTATGAAGAAGAAAAGGTTTGGTTTCTACAGGAAGTATAGAGGTGGGTCCCTAGCAAAAGAATGGTCAGCGACGAAAACATGCCGAAGTTTTTCAGGAACTGCCCCTTTCAAGGTAGTTCATCACCTAACCAGATACGACCTTCACTACTCGGTTAAAACATCGAAGCCCTCAAATAGTGTGATGGTGTGGGGTGCCTCCTGTTGTAGCAAGATGAAGAGTGAACTCGGCAATAGAGTCAAAGGACAAGAGTGGACTGTTAGAGTTGTATTTTTCAAAACCCTGCTAGCGCACAATCTTCTGTGCAGCCGCTGTACATTTGTTCTTTCAAGTAGAGCAGTGCAGAAATGTAACGAATAAATTTTGCTCGAATTCTTGTGAAATGAGTGAGGTGTTCTTCATTATTTGAACGAAAGCAATGCATTTTAAACGTATCCGTCGCACAAACATTTAATAAGTTTTTATATTTACCCGCGGTCAAGACTCAATCATTCAGTTTTTTGCTTACGGGGCCTCTAGTTCGAAAACAAATCCAAGAATCAATGCAACGAAAATGGAGAATAAGTGTGATCTGACTCCGCTGAAAGGAAGGTATTTAGTAAAATAAGTAACGTGATGTAGACGAGCAATGTGAGAGCAGTTTCATTCCTGACTTATGTTACCATGATTGCACCGCCATTATCAATAGGAACAGAAACCATTTAATCTGTGAGACTAAAATCCATTCAAACGTTTAAAAGTTGATGTTTTACAACATGATCAAAGACATAACATAACTATAATATACATCAAAATATGTTTCAATAATTCTAATTTGTCGGTGGTTATACACAAATGAGTATGTTATTGTTCTTTCTCATGATATTTGATGTAGGTCCAGAAAAAAAATTTTAATTAAGAATATCTGATTTCATTTTAGTAAATGATAAAGTAAGTATTCTCCGCATAACACTTGGCCCCTCATTATACCGTCGAGTTAAAGTCAGGAATTTAATTTCAGCGCCGCTCCAATTGTGAAGTCAGTTTATCTAAATATAAACCGCATCCAAATAACGTAACCTTATTAAGTGCGTACCAGGGCCCACAGTGAATTGTGGCCGTTTTGTATTCCAGTATACGACCTGATTTTAGTGCGAGATGTTCAGGTTTACATCACCGAAATAGGAGCCTGGTATCTTTAGAACGCATGGCCCATCCCGATTACTGAATGTCCCGACGCTAAGCGAACGCTGATTTTTCATATTATTTTCACGTGCATGCTCGATATTTCAACTTTCTTTCGACCTGTGTACGAATGACAATTACGAATGGAATAACCGTCAGATAATAGTCGACTTGGAAAAGAGTCAAAGGACAAGAGAAACGGTTTGGTTTCTTTGGAATGAGGCTCTTGGATTCGGAAAGTTGTACATCAGCAATGATACAGTTTTTCTATTTGGAAACATTTTTACGCGTTAAACAATTGTTAACGATTGCATCCTACCATTGGTTCTTGAAATCATATTTTGTGGGTACTCTTATCCCTTCCAGTGAACTGAACTGTGGCGTATGTACTATTATGTCATTACCAGAAAGTCGTTAATGGCTTCTCAGGGATTTCTGAAAGATTTAAGAAGAAATTAATAACTATTAATAAAATCTCAAATCTTTAGGGACTCATAAAGCTTCTAGCACCAAGTTTGAAACAATCAAAGGAGGGTCTTGTTAACAAATCCTGGACAAATAAAATTAATTTTGAATGCAGAATAAATTCGCTGCTATAATTTGGTTTAAGACAGTTCACCTCTGAGTCGAAGTCTAATTTTTCATGAAGGTGGCTCTCAATTTGGTGCCTTACAAACGATTTATCGAAGAATGGAAGCATCCTTTGATCCTTGCATCAGTTTTTAACTATAATTTCCTTGATGATCAGTTAAGTTTCACTTCGGCCCTGAACACACGGACGTGACAATCGTCACAACTCGTTCCACGATCTCGTCGTGCGCTGTAATGCAGGCAAGGTTTTAACATAATTAAAGTACAACAGGGAGTTAATCAGGGTGAAATGCAGGGAGAAACGCCATTTGGTTCAAAACCAACGCCGAGACTTCTTTAGCTTTGGAAACTAAATACATGTGTGAAGCTTGACGCTATCATCTCTGAAAGAAGGCGTCCAAACGAACACTGTCATCTGTGAGTTCACTGTGAGGTATTTTACGTAACATCCAACTTGTATCCAATTAGAAATGTGCTTTGATGCAGAATGGCAGTCACTGAAAAATTGGCCGGCCACCTACTGTAAATTCATAACTGATCGTTCAAGTTCGAATCAATGTTGCACTCCTGATTCCTGCACCTCCAATGGCTTCAACGGGAATCAGAAGTTAATGTTGTTAAGATAATTTTTTTGTGTGAGGAGTTGAACCGGGAGCAACCAATTACAACCGGGTGTTGTAATTGGTGAACGTGAAGGAAAATAAAGGTTTGAATTCGAAATGGCATTTCTTCAATTTCCCTTCATCCATTAGACATGAGCTTTTTTAGACTAAATCTTCCTCGAGTTAGCTAGTTTACTCCCTTTACCAACCAATGAACTCCGACGTGAAGAGGGATGGTGGTAAAGGAACCATAGCATCATTGGTACCAAATCCACCACACAATGATCCTACTTTCAACACGCAACACTATCTAGCTTATTTTCCGCGAACAATTTGTGCAGGATCTGCCCCGACCACTGAAACTTTTCTGATCCATCTTACTGGGAGGAGGGTAGAAAACGAGCGACATTCTGTTAGTACCTTAGGACTTTTGGCAAGTTACTCCGATAGCCACATTTGATTATTTGTGATTAAATAACAAAGACTTGGCTCTTTTCTAAACTCGTTTCCAAAATTAAAATCGCATCTTGAAATACGAGCGTGCAGTCTTACACAGCATCTTTTATTCACCACTTTATCCCCATTAACACAACGAATGGATTTTGCAACTGCTTGCTTGCTGTAACATCCGTGGGACTCAGGAGTAAATTAAATCTATCTACGAGTAACTTCATTTTCAGAAACGATTCGTGTAAAATTCGATGTTGTGAAAGACTCTGACCAAATTTGGGCAATCTGTAAGAAGAAGTAAATGTTTAAACATTGCATCATTCTTTTAGAAAAAACGGGTTGGAAATAAAGATTTGGGCATTTTTTCAGAGGATAAGACATTTTTCTTTTCACTCTCACTAGATAGTAAGATAAGGTAACAAATCCCGATGACATCGCTAGATACTCGCTGCTGCAACGGGTAACGAGTAGCACCCGGGATTTACCTCAAACATCTCGCAGTTTTGCAGCTGACCGAGCCGTGGATGCACCTGGCACCATTAAGAGCACTCAACTTTAAAGGGCTCGGGCTCCTCGGGCCCTGAAGACGGGCCACCTCAGGGCGCTGGGCTCCATATTCTCCCAGCGCTGGAAATTGGTTCACCATCGTGCCATGTTTGTGTGCTGCTGCTCAGCGCTGCAGTTTATACGCGCGGAAATAGAATTTAGATAGCATTTTTACATGATGAAACTGGTTACAACTTTATTGAGTTCCCGGAAGAGAACACTTTTGAAGTCATTCACAATCAGTGTGACTGTCGACGTCAAACTAGAACAGCTACTAAAAAATTGAGTACGCTATGCAGCAAATTAGGTTTGAGAAATGTTGTTTATGATTCTTGACCTCTTCTTTGATTGAGATAGTAACCCAGAAGAGAAACATTGCACGAGTTTTTGCTACTGATTAAAACAATAACGGTGACAGGGCATGAATTATTTGCTACTGACATATCCTATTTTAAGGTCATCCCTCGAAACTAGGAAAACATTTCTGAAGGACTTGTCAATTGTATGTATATTAATATCAAAAATAAAAGCCGCTTTTTCTGAAACACAAAAGTTTCTGAACGTATAATGAATTGAATGACAGATTGGCTAAAAAAGTAATTTATTTGAGTCAAAATTTTGATAAATTAAAGCAATTTGGAAAAATAAGTAGCTACTCCCGTATGAACCAACCGTGAAGATGATTAAAATTATTTAGAGCAGGATGTTGCATCTGCTGTAAATGTAAGTAGATTCTGAACTTCAAAGACAACCTCTGCAGCTAACGCTGCATAAGCTCAAATACCTGCTTATAAACTCTAAATGGTGCAGTAGTGACAGCCCCATGTTGGCCAGTAAACCGAAATTTTTCTTTCGCGTGTCTAGAGGACTTGCCGCTCCTCCGTACAGATAGACTCGGTCTCTAGGGGGATGAGGCAGTCTCTCGCCCGCCGCCTCTCGGAGGAAGAGCGCTCTGAAAAATGTCAAGTGTTTCAAACCTGCATGCTCGGTAATACCAGATGTAAACAACTCCTGCTGCAATTCACTGATGATGATATAATTATTAGTTAGAGAATGAACATTCATTCGTACCAGTGATGTGCATAGGTACCTAGCCATACCTTTCACTTTATTATCTCCCTGCTGGCTGAGTTGCTCATTCATGACTGGTATAATGCTTTATGGATTTTCCTTTGTGCCTTATTTTGCTTTTGGAAGAAATTTACTGTCGCTCGTGCAGTTACTACCGTAGCTCATATTCCACCTTACGACGAAGCCCCACGCAGTTTTCCTTAGAATAAGTTATGGATGACAGAAGCACTTTAAACTTGAACATTCGAGACGAAATTAACTCGCTTCTGGAAAAAAATCTTTTTTCTTATACGTGCAAATGTTCTCAGTCGCAGCTAGCTTATTATTTTACTCGTAAAATGTGCCACAGAAGCTGTAGGGATGACTTAAATTCGTTGTTCACTTCACTTTCCGCATCTGATGCTATACGGACACATTAGAATAACAACTCGAAACTCAACGATATGTGCTGGCCAGAGTTGGGAGCTTTCCTACTGTCACTGGCCTGTTGGTAGTATTATGGAGACTGATACAACAAATGTATTCTACAGCTGCCTCAGAAGGTTGCAAAAGCTGTACTTTATCATTGTCATGCTACGTGACAGGACACCTCTTCGTCGGCCTCACAGCGTTGTGACCTTACCCAAAAAATACACCTTTAAATTCGTTGCTCATGACGTCTACCACTTGGGTGCATATCTTTGTATTCTAATTTGTACCGTTTCAATCTTAATAACTCTTATTCATGCTTAATTGTGATAATTCTACTTCATATTTAACTTCGATAATTCTGTAACCAGAATATTTGGCGCGGTTCATGTGTGAGATACGTTAGAGTTCCTGAGCACAATACAAAGAGTTACACGCTTCTAACGCTTCTGCGTCTCTTTGAGTTTGATTGCTCTAGGTGTCAGAATTTCCTTCGGCAGGCCCAAATACGCAGAGAAACCACTTTCATGAAAATTGATTTGCCAGGGCGTGGAAAAAAAGAACTATAAAATTGAAAAAAAGAAAACTTAAGACAAACGACCAATGGATTATAAATTGCTTTATGATCATTTTTTGAAAAATTTAACGTTAGCATTTCTGCTCGGCCGTGTCCTTTGGGAGAGTGACTCACTGACGGCTGGATGATTGCGTTTGCGTTTAGCTTACATTCATTTATAGCATCACCAAGCTGTTCAGGATTCTTTTTAAAATTTTGTTTATTAATTTTTCAAAATGTGCTGGCTTGCAAGATTGAAATTATTATGTACTGTGGTGGGTATTTGTTCTCATTTCATTTGACTTACCCTTTTGTGTTTTTTAGGACAAAAAAATTGCAATAATTTGTTTTAACTTTATAATGCTTAGATTCTCTCGCACAATTAAGCCAATAACTTTATGAGTAATCAAAAGATAAACGCAGAGATGCAATGCAGGCATTCCTTTCTGGCTTCCCTTGCGGGCATTCCTTGCTGCAAAGTTCCCATTGAAATGACGTTCTCAAGTTTTAATTTTACACAGTAATTGCGCTTGAAAAAAGAAGGCGTCAATCACTAAATTTGGTAGTTTTAGAGAGTCGTTTGGGAGCTGTGCTGAAAGTGATATTCTGCGGTTCGTAATTCCGGAATACAGTATCTTATTCTTGGTTAATTTATTTGCGAAGTAATGCTCATGAGTGAAATAAATTTTGAGTATTAAGGCACCAAAAATATCATGTTTTCTACATCCGCTGAGACATTTTTCATCAACTTTTGACAAGAAAATTAATTCATTGGTTTGAACTAAATTTTTAGCAAGGTTTCAATCTAGGACAAACATTCAAGGTATCAATTGGCAATTGAATTCTAATAAGCTATTTTTGATGCATGTTTTTCACCGCAAAATGTTGTTAGCTCTATATTTGAGACACCTCCTTCTTTCAATCAATTGTTTAAACTCAATTCTTTGGAATGTGTGTTGAAGAGAATCTCATTTTCGCTGCATCTCTTTTTCAAATGTTCTTTGAATTATATAACCTTTTCTTCTGAAGGCTTTTCTTCAGGACTCCAATTTTCAATTTTCTTTTCTTTAGGACTTTGGACGTTTCGTAAATCTCTTTGTGAAGAAGCTAATCGTTTAGTTTTTATATTCATTTTCATTAAATTATTTTAGTGATTCCTCGTTTTAGGTTTTTATTTTATCAAGTTTATCGCACTGTCAATCAGTGACTTTATTTACTTATTTTTTTCATCCTAATTAATTGGGTGCGTTTATAATTAATAAAGCAGTCAGAAGGATGCTATTGGAGCGGCAGTGTATTACGGCCATCATCCTTTTGTTCCTTTTAAAATACATAATTATCAAAACAAATGATTGACAACTGTGCTTGCCTGGTTTCACTGAGTGAATTTATTTGCTTCAGGTCACTCTGGAAATATAATTACCCC
>JACJUY010007821.1:30614-41396 GCA_014220935.1 Platorchestia sp. MABIK
TGATGCCGATTAAACTAAACGTGCTTTCGTCACTAAACATCCCCTTCTACCACTGCATTGATGTCCAATCCTGATATTTCCTGCAGTAATGACTAGGTTTTTTCATAACCTTGTTGAGCTGCGACTTTTCGCTACGGCACTTCAAACTAACATTTTTAGATTATTCTGCAATTGATGCGTGGCGTTCTCCCCACATCGTTTTGAAATCAGGATTTCCTTCGAGACCGACGACTGTTAGGGCGGGGTGTGATGTCTCATCGTTTTACGATTTTGTCAGTACGAACTGAAATCTCCTTAACATGTTTCCCACAAAAGGACCCACTGGTGGTTACTGAGGGGAATTTCATAATGCTGCTGACCGACCTGTAGTCACTAATTCGATTTAATAAATACTTCAAAGAAAGCTTAATAAAGCCACGATCCAGTTAATGTTCGCTATTTTCAAAATTGTTCACAAGAATGACTTCAAATTTGAATTGCATATTGAACTTCAGTTTAACCCATCGCAGGGAACGTGTTGAGAGTTCCCGTGATAAGGTGAGGACCTTGGAATTTCCTGTCATGAAAGTTTCGTGCAATTCATTCTGAACATTAAGCGGGGAGTCATAAGGCACACAAGTGTGTGAATGTAAAATAGCGAGCTAAGGATTAACGTGTGGAAAATCCCCCCTCACCGACCTGAGGCAAATCACTAGAGTGTAGGATGTTGTACAACAGCGATTCGAGGCATATTCTTTATTACATCGCATCATCTCTAGCTTTCCCAACTTTCCAATGATTCGAACGAAAGTGAATTCTGTAGACCTTGATGTCCATACATTCCTTGATCTAACTATTCATCATAGTCACCAATGGCAATCCAACAGTTTACTATTAGACCAAAAATATCCAAATTATACTATGCTGCAATAAATATGACCTGACTTATAGAATTAATGGAAAAGCCTAAGATGATAAAAAAGAAAGACTGTTAACGCTCTCCATCAAAAAACTTCGTTCTTTATATAATAAAGTGATGAAAAAATTCAAAAATCCTCATTATAGTTGAACAAATAACAAGGAAGATCAAGCCACGTGCTTCGGCGTAAGGACATGCCGCTTTTTTCATGGGAATGAGAGAAGTTCCAAATGACCTATATTATCACTCGAAAAATTTGTACTGAAAATTTGGAAAGCAAAGTAAGACAATAATTAGACGCCACATATTTTATTTACCTCCAGTAATAAGCACAGAACAGTTTTCTTTTATCTCACTTCGTTTTTCCGAGCCACTCCAAAATTAAGTGTCATTTGTGACTGTGTAATCCTAGATATTAGTAGCAATGACTGCATCTCAATTAAGGAGTACTTACCTGAGTAAAATTTGAGTTCTTCATTTCAATGCTTCCAAACGCATTGAACAAGTGTGTTATGAGGGACTCGGACACGAGCTGAGGCATTTATTTTCTGAAGGCATTTGAGCTAAGCCTTTGGGAATGGTAGTTCAGATTTAAGAATATGTTCCTTCGTTAGTGTTATATTCATTCCTTAAATTTTTGGCCGTAGTTTTCGATGCTAGTCAGAAAATTAGTTTCATAAACCAAATCTACTGTTTAAAGTCAAGATTACTCGCACAGATGTAAAAATGAACTTCTGTCCCTACAGAGGCTCAATCAAACAGCACAGCAAGTCGCATTTTATAGCCTCAATTAACGCTTCATTGAACTGTATCACAAATAATTAACATCCGTCAAGCAGCTCATGATCGTAACGAGAGACGCAAGACTCATTTCAGAATAATGCGATAAGTTGTAATTGAGTCTCCCTTCATATTGTACCTGTCTCGGTTATCGCGTGGCATGAAAGACGTAACTGATTTCTGCGCAGCGCTGTATTTTATTTTGAAGTCGAATGTTAGACATAAAACAGGGAAAACCTGCGGCCACAGAACATGTTCAAAACACTCCTCATTTCCGCGCTGCCATTCTACATCGCACAATGAAGTCAAAGATTAGAAATATGAGACTGCAGACACCGGCGCCGGTCTCGTGAAATAGGGTCCCGTCCTGCCTTTGTATTCGCAGGAAAATATCGCACAGCCTTTCTTTTTATGATTGAATGCAGTCAAGTGAAGGCGACGCGCTTCAAGGTCTCTAACGGGGATCTTTTCATTTTCTCGATGAAGAAATTCAATTCATTGTTAAGAGCTTCACAAAACCTAATTTTTTGTTGGAAGTTCACTCATCACTTTAACAAACGAAAGACTCAATCGATTAGCGCTCATGCGTAGCTAATATTTCAGGAAGATGCTCATGCCAAAATTTCATGAACTGGAGGAAATTCTTGCTCATTCTTCACGTTCATGCTCACATAATCAAATCCCCTATTTACCTCGAGAGACAAAAACATAGAACGATTTATTATGCAATAGTTAGGGCAATAAAAAATATATTACTGTTCATTGACGGCTTTCCCAGTTCTGATTAGTGTGGTGAATCAAGGACTACTTGTTCTATCGCACAAGGGGTATAAAATATTCAAGTATGACATTTTATGAGTGTAAAAAAAAGAAATAAATTCTTATTTCAGTTCAAATTACTAGAAAAAAATGTGTATTCTATCCCACTCTACACAACGGCGCTTCATCAGAGCAAGAATTGAATGAGCAAATTGATATTATAAATTCTATATATTTATTAAACACGTGTTGTCTGAAATTTTCCCGAATAAGACCTCGTGCCTGTGGCGCATCTTTGGGGTTGTTAAAGGTAGCACCAAAATATTTACTTGGGTTCGTTTCAAATTGAGCAGAATGTAAGTGGGATTTGGGAAAATGTGCGATCGAGCTGGGCGATTGTTACATTAGTGCTGCTACTTTCATGCGTGCATATTTTTCTGGTCCGTTTCGGCCAGATGTCATTACACTAGGAACGATTATGTGTCATTATATGTTCAGTTGAATGGCTGCAACATAAACACAGAGTAGCAAACATCAAAGTTTTAGATGCCAACTCATGCCGAGCTGTGCTCTATGAAGCGAGCAAGAGATTCGAGAGCAAACAATAATCAGGCGGAGCAGATTATAGAACTGAGCCGACTCAAAATTCATTAAATATCGAAATAAGGCTGTGCTATATTTTTTGTGGCAAACAAAATTGTGCCGTTATTACAAAATAAAATAACAGAATGACATAATGTGCTCCAACAATTTTATTTTATTTTAGATGTCATGCACCTAATTTTGTGCCTGCCTACTTGGGTGAAGCGAATTTACACGTTTTGGCATTTCCTTAAAGCAAATATCTTGAGGGAACCAATGATACGATCGAGAGTCAGCCATTTCGTATTAATTGCGTCGAAAGTAAAATTTCTGACTTACTTCTGCTACCTGCAAGCAGCGATTGTTGAATATTTTAGAATCAACTCAGAACGGTTTTTGGCTGTCTAATGTTTCATTTAACACGTTCGGTTTTTGGCTGTCTAATGTTTCATTTAACACGTTTCCCGTGATAAGTTAAGCTGAAGTTCAAATTTGAATTCGAATTCAAAGTCAATAATAGTGAAAAACTTTGAAAAAAAACATCAGGCATTAACTAGATCGTGCCTTCATTTGGCATTCATTAAGTATTTATAAACAGTGAGTTAGTGACTGCTGGTCTGTCAGCAGCATTATAAAAATTCCTTCAGTGATCACAGGTGAGTCCTTTCGCAGGAAACGTGTTAGTCATTTCCTGAATGGATGTTTGTTTACCTCTTTTCAAGGAGAGGAGGTAATCTCCTCTCCTTGATACTACTTGATGCTCCTAGATTCCTGATACTCCTAAAAGTCGTGCAATAAATCCCTCAAACTACACGTTCACTATTTGAAAATCCTGAGCTCACAAATTTCTAAGCTAACAATTTCTGCTCAAAAATTACAGCACTGCAGTAAGGATTGATAAGTTTTCAATCTCTGGTCCTCCATAGCACTCAAGCGTACAGTACATAGTGGTCGAAATTTTAATCAGCCTTCCATCGAGTCGTCGAGGAAAGGATTGATTGAGATGTACCATTCTTGTGAGGATTTGGAATTGTGTAGGCTTTTGTTTCTCCTGATGACAATTTGAGCAGGTGGAAAATTTTTCTAAAAAACATTGATGGATGGAACGCTTTTTTGACAAATACTTTTTTGTCAGATCAGCTTTTCATAGTTTTTGGCAAGCACCAAATGTTGTACGCATTTTTTATCTTCATATTTTCTATGAATATCGCTGAAATTAATCTACTGCAAACACGAAATTCGGAATACAATGACGACCATGCTACGGACGACAATCCGATTTTGTGCCAGTTCTAACTTTTGAGCGGAGGTCGCTGCACTGGAAAACTAATAGGAATTTTTGTTTCCCTAGTATTGTATAGCACTGTTAAACTGGTATTCAAATCATATTTTTACTTTTGAGAATCATCCCTAAAAAGGCAGCGAAATGAGAAAGCCTAGGTTTGTTTTAGGAAGCATTACAAATTTTGCTGCACCTGTTCTCATGAGGGTATATTTAGCTCGTAAAGCTCAGCGTGAGAGAATGCAGCCCAGTTTCCCCCTTGCTGTGAGCGCGTCATGAGCGTCATTTCCAAATAACTCACTGAAGCGAGTCCTACACTTCGGGTTCGAAATTTATCACATAATCCCCTTCATGCTTTTCTAACTCATGATTTCCGTGGGAGCTCTCATTTGCTCTCATTAACTTAAAAAGTGAATAAAAATAAGCTCTTTCAAGTAGTTTTAACATCTGTACAGTGCTTGAAGGCGTTTAATCAGCCCGCACTGCTTGCCTCACTGAATTTATTAAATCCATTTTTTTTGGTAAAAAATGTCATTTAGATTCTGTTTGTTCAAGTTATCAATGTACGAACAGGGTGTCCAAAAAACGGTGCTCCTTCCTTGACTGTCGATTACTCGAGAATTTTTTATTTCTGTTTCAAATGCAACGAGGTTTTCTTGCATGACATTTAATTTGCTCAAATTTAATGTTTTTCCCTTTAATTTTACTCATTAGACTTTTACATTAAAAACAAGCGCTTACTTCAAAACAAAACCAAACAAATGAGTCAATTAGTGTGTACATTTTTTGACTCTGTATGTAGAGGTAAAATGCTTCTAAACGTTTTTCTATTTTCATTCTGCAGTTTCTAAACAAAGTTTTTCAAGACGAAGTAAATTTCTAAAATTATAAACTATGGACGTAACATTTTCCTGAAATTCCATATATAACTCCGACCTAATGTATGAGGAAAATTTGGACTTGAATAACGACTATGCAAATCAGAATACAATACAATACTCGCCACAACGAGTGCAGTTCCCAACAATGTTTCAGTTTTCCAACAGATAGAAGAGCGGCTTATCAGTTCTGTACGTAATTTACGTCCATTATTGGTGTGGGATTAAGTAATAAAGTTCCTCTTAGTACCTGAAGTCATTGTACATCGAACCTTCCAAATAGCCAAAGCGAGGATGAGGAATAATTTGTATTTAATATTACTAATATGAAACAAGAAAAATTGGACAAAGCTGCATCTACATTACAGCTAGATTTCTAAAACCGTCTCTACCTCCAGCTAAACCTTTGAACCGAGAGTCTCTCGCCTCGATTTTGCCGTCGCTACCGAAATGAATCAAAAATCCGGCGCAATTGAGTTGGAAGAGCAAAGCTAAAGACAAGAGCCGATGAAGCTTCTTTTGTTTACTGAACCTGTTTGAAATTCACAGACCGTCCGACCGCCTTTGTTGAAGAATGCTTCAGTTGAGCCCCTTCATCTCACAGCTCTCAGCAGCCCTCACTTCGTATGGGAAAGCGATACAACGACCTCGATATCCCAACTTTCCTGGCTGCCAAGCAAACTGTTAAAAAATGTTCTCTGTCTTTAGAATTAAGACTGTGCGTGTGTACCTCAAATAAAATACTCCTTCGCCCAGATAATTCACCTCCAATAATTCAGGCAAACATTCAAGCTTTTTCCTAAAGAATTGGGCCACATTTTTTAAAACCTTGTCTCAGATTCTGCAAGTGTAACCAATGGAATATGATCGAAAGGAACAATAAGTTATTTCAACTAGGCTGGAAGTTATTTGTGTCGCTTCTTAGATCAATCATGTACAGTAACCGCATTAAGCCTATCTCGGGAAGAGAAACAATGGTTTAATCCAAAAATTTCGTGGTATCTCGGTATATACAGTAACGGACGAGCTGAAAATCAAATTTTTCGAGTATCGCTAAAAAATTATGTCAGTTAAAGGTTTTTTACACCATATTCAATAGCGCAATTCCAAGTGCTTCGTTGCTCATATCGAGTGGTATTCCCAAATTCCAATTTCTCTCTGGCCATAAAATTTTCGCAAAGTGACAGAAAATCATCCATTGGTAATATCTTTCGTTTACTCATTCTCATTCATCTTCCCTAGTTGAAGGTTAGGTAGGTCTTCCTTCTGCTGAAATAGAATAGATTTTGAATTTATCATGGGTCAACCCCATGCCTTCTGCGATCTTACGCCCAACTGCGTAAGATCGAAGCAAAGGAATTTTGCCTCCAGCACCACCAAAATGTAAATTATCGCAACACTCGTTTTTCATGAGCTTGTTTTCAAGCAGGTATCGGTACAAGAAAGTTTTAACACGTGGTCAATCGGTGATTTCTTCTAACAGCAAACTTTTGCACATGATGTTCATTGATCGAGAAATTTGGCGCTCGCATTGTTTTCTATTAGCAAAGACGAACTTTTAATGTTGTATTACTGGTATTCCTGAATATGTTTACTTAAACACCTATATTTTCGTTTGCTGCTTTGAGTATATTCTAATTATCAACACAAATTTAAAATCATTTTTCATCAGACGTTTCTTTCGTTGCAACTTAAAATCCGTTATTCCAACGGAACATGACGCGGTTGCAACGCTTATTTTAATTACCATTGTATTTCCATTCTACTACTGCGTTTTGAAGTCGATGACGGCCCATAATTTTAATCAGAGTTGAAAGAAGTAATTTCATGCGCTGTTGCGCTGCCCGAGCGCCGCACCCTCGAGCCCTGGGCGCAGATCGTGCTGAGGGTGGGAAGCCAGGACCAGATATTGGGTCGCTGCTGGCGTTGTCTAATGAACTGTGAGGCGATTGAGACTTTACGGAGCTCCTAATTTAGCTCATCCTTATTTGACAGCTATGTCGCGGCTTTGCCTCAGTTGCAGCGTCTCTGACTTCAAAGTTCTGCTTTGCTCAGTTCTTGTCGATCCGCTAGGATGATCTCGAAAGCACCAGATCGATGTACATTCCTCGTTTATTGCCTTGTCGGCTCAATCGCATTGTTCGATATCCAAGTGACAGCTCCCGCTCTCTATTGATTTGTATGAATATATACTCGTCACAACATACATTAATATTCTGCTCGTTGACTTCTACTTTGAACTGAAGTTCAATTTGGTAGTATTTGGTTGCTGCAGAGTAAGTGTTATATTCTATTGACTTCCACTCCGTCCTGCAGCTTGATTTGGCAGTATTTACTCGCTGTAAAATACGTTTTATATCCCATCGACTTCACTTCGTACTGAAGTTTGATTTGACAGTATTTAGTCCCTGTAAAATAAATGTTCTGTTCCATCACTTCAGAGCTATTTCATATTAAGTGCAATACAAACTCGTGAAATCTTGGTCTCCACCTCCTGTACAACAATCATTATTCCAGATGTTACGAAGCCAAGCTTTTTATAAAATCGATGACATTAAGTTCCAGCCCTGATACGATGTTTTTATCGAACTTGTATGCCATAGAAACAAAAAATTATTGCTAGAACTTTATGTTCGATTTAGTTGTAATTGTCATCCGTTTTCGTTTAGTGGAAGAAGATTGAATATTTTTAGGTTACATGCAGTAATTTTCTCTGCCTTTCATTTATTTTTTCACTAAATTGTCACCTGTGGACACAGCATCACAGCTTCACCAAATTCAGATATTACCGAAATCAGAACTGGATATTTTGCTTAGCTTACTACTAAAACAATCGTTAATGGTACCACCAATTTATCTCTCTCTCCCTCACAGCGAGCGGCTGCCATCAACCAACAAAATTTTCAACTTAAGTGTTTTTTCTCCCGGTATCAATTTCGAGCTGAAATTTAATTTTGCGGCTCAACGACTTCATACATTCATTCTTTTTGAGAGATGTTATGGGGTACTAGTTAATTTCATACCTTAAAAATTCCGATGATTTCGATATTGTTCCGAGAAACCGATTTTATGGCTGAAGAATAAAGAAACTTTCATAGCCTTAGAAAAAATATTCAAAAAAGTAGAACGTTGCCATTTTGAGGGCCTCTTTTCAGGAATAAGAAAATCCAGCATTTTTTATAATTAAGCAAAATATCGTGGGGTTCATTTTAATTATAATTTGAGCAAATGAATTTTCTTTAACGGCTGTACACTTTTATTTACAGTTAAGCATCCACATTAGACATTGTAGGAACTAGCTATGTTGATTTAAATTTTCCTTCCGTTTTTTTAATTAAGACTAAAAAATAATGTAATTATTTAATTAACTCAAATGATGTTAAAATTTTTAATTTCCTAGTGAAGCGTAAACTCTATGAGTACAAGCGATCCCTCGAAGACCGTTTCTACTCGTTTTCTCCGTTTTCTATAATCACCAAAGAAGCAGCTTTTCACTGACGTAAATTTCATGATAGCAAGGTTGGACCAGGACCAATATTTTTTCTGTCCAACATGTAACCCACAACCCAGTAGGAGGAAACAAATGATCAAAATTAATTTATCTCTTCCGCTTCTGCCATCAGACACGATGTGGGGGAACGCTGTTGAGTTACTTTTGCTTCTCGAGTGTTCGCTATAATGTCGGTGGACTTTAGAAATGAAGATAAAGCTACCAGGCAGCTCATATTACGCTGTGCGCGCTCTCGCAGCGCCGTCTAGCAGGCGCTTTCTCGGTAACCGAGCTCCCTCTTCTCAAATTCACGCGGCAAAGACGGCCTCCAAAATTTTGCCTAACATTGTTCACAGGAATGAAGAGTGATATCCGATTACTCTCTTTCTGATCTGGTTTGAATTTAGTTGCTAAATAGCGCTGGTTGTCAACATAAACGATAATGGAAATGTGGGCTCACACTCTTTTCCCTTTATATTTGGATATTTGTTCCCTCATTATTTTATTTGAGTACAACCATAAATTCATTTGAAAGTGCAACCGCTCTCTATTCTACGCTTAAAAAAAACTGATTCGAGAACACTTGAGACACTTTTAATGAGAAGCCTTTCACTTTCAACTCCAGTCTTAACTTACCAATATTTCTTGAAAGAATTTTACTAACTAACCCAGACTCAAAACGCCGCCAGATCAACTCACCAGAAGAACTCGAACAATACCTGATGCAACAACTGNTTATGACACAAGTGTTGTATCTATGGAAATTAGCACTCCTATGCGAAAGGTGTGAGAACCCAAGCTGAAAGTTGAGTAGGCTTTCCTTTTGTTGAATTATAAAAAATTTATTTGCTTTGTCATGGACCACTTTTTTTGGTCTTCTGCAGTGCATTTTGTGAGCTCCAATTACTGTCTTTTTAAACATTCATCATGTTTCATTAACTTCTCTTTCAATCTAACTATTTCTAAGCGCAAAGAATTCAGTAAGAGAACAAATTTGCTCCCAGATTTCTTTTAATTATTCTCTGAATGTGGTATTCCTGTTTTCTTTTTGACGAACCCATTTAACGCGGCTAGGGAAGCTCAAACTAACTTATACCTAACTTAATGTAGATCCAAACTATCCCAACTCGAGTGTAGTGCTCTATCTCTGTGGCGCTTCGTGTCTGTCATGTACTATTTCGATAATAAAAATTGAACTCCAAGAGCGAACTCAAATGTTATTTATTTCTCATATCAGTGTTCAAAAACGGGCTTCACTCTGGTCTTGCCAATATCTTGCCCCATTGATGTTTGAAACCAGCACACATTTTAATATAAAACCTAGCTTTTTGAGGCCATTTCGAAGAAGCAGGTCTAAAATTTTACTCAATGGAATTTTTCACTTTTACGAGAAATGATAACGATTTCTCAAAACCTCATTCACTTTTTCACTCTCAAAGAAGAATTTAAAAAAGGATTTCAAATCCTCTCATAGGTATATTCATTTTTTGGGAACTTAATGATGCAGGATTACACCGCGAAACGTTTTCACGAGCCACGGTCCTGACGAGGACCGCTGTTCCATATTCAGAAGGTCGAGGCTACCTTATCGATGATGTTCGATCATAGAGCCTTTGCAGCCCGTGTCACCGAATTGATTACGCTGAGGTCTACCGCTCGGCTGGCTGATGGATGCGCGCTGCTGGACATGCATTCAATATTTGCTTAGAGCTTCCGCCCTTAAAACCCTCGTGCTTTTAAAATTAACATCACTTTCAAAAGCAATCACTGAGCTTGCAGCGCTAAATATGTGAATTTGCGATAAATTTTCCTGTAAAGTATCTGAAACATAATCTATTCGGTGAGGATTTTATGACGTTAAAACTTAAAATAAAGTCCACTTATGAATGGTAATTTTATTTCCACCTCGGAAGGACATAAACTTTACGATGGTTTTGTTACCGTTAAAAGGCCCTACATCATGAACGCATGTGGGCGTTCCACTTTTCAATCGTGTACCCCGAATCATATCTGGATACACTAAATGAGCGACGAACTGTACTGAAACTGATGCCGATTAAACTAAACGTGCTTTCGTCACTAAACATCCCCTTCTACCACTGCATTGATGTCC
>JACJUY010007822.1:0-24865 GCA_014220935.1 Platorchestia sp. MABIK
TACATTGCCCTCAATCAATTTTCGACTAGTGACATGGGTATTACAATACTCGTGTGTGTGTATCATTGAAGTGTGTTAACTTTAAGATGTTTTAAAAACCAATGATGGTAATTTTGTACCATCTCTATTGGAAATAAACTGTTTTTCTTTTTTTTTCTTTTTTTCTTATGTGCTTTTTGAAGTTCACTGCCAAGTGGCAATTCCGTCTCTAATCTGATGGAGACAACCTGATGCTAGAGCCAGTCTAATAACGGTAGCTATAAGGCGTTCATTTTTGTGCGGATAAATTTTAACCAGAGATAGAAAAACTCAAAATAAATAAATCGATTTTCATGAATGATAAAGTGCCCAAAAAGGCAAAAACTCATTCGGTTTTTAGCTATCAGGGCTTAAAGACACTTTAAAACTTGAAATAGGGGACTACGTGCACGCCAATGTTAGCGCTAGTCTTGATAGTTCCGACCATATTAAAGCAGGTTTTTATTGTTTTGACAATAAAAACTGTGAGAGTTTTACGGTCAGGAAAAATATCTGTAGTTTGAATGTTCGTTTGGAAATAAACACCAAGGCATCAATGATAAACTTCAGCAGTTATTTCATTAAATTAATAAAAGCCTCATTTTTAAAATTTGTAAGAAACTTTTTGTCACAGGTATTGAAGGATATTAATAATAAATCATAAATGAATGCTCAATTTTTTTTCAACAAGCAAGTCTTATTACAGAAGGTGCTGAAAATGGCCTTCGTTTAACCTCAACGCACTTAAAACAGCTATCATCGCGTGAGCACCATTATTATAAATATTATTAAATGCCTAATAGCTTGAAACTGCAGAAATTTTTTATAATGTCAAATGCTAGCAGTTTTTATTGTAAAAAAACAAAAACCTGCTTTAGTGGGGTCGGAACTATCAAGACTAGCGCTAACATAGGTGCGCACGTACTATCCTACTTTAAGTTTTAAAGTTTTTTTCCAAGTCCTTATAACTCGAAAACTAAAGATTTTTTGGCCTGGTTATCATTCGTGAAAATCGAATTATTTCGAGTTTTTCCACATATGGCTGAAATTTGTGCGCACAAAAAAAAAACACCCTGTATAATAACGATGATATGAGTAAAAAAATTAAACAGTTAAGGGTTAACGCTACTTACCACATCTCTTGTTTTGGGAGCCACGCTTGATGAGCGGCAAAATGAACTTCTGGTTGACGATGATAACTCCTCTGATGAAGCGAGCGAGCGCTCCAGCAGTGGCGTGGGCACCCACCACTCGACCGTCAGAAGCCACGCCCACGCATAACAACGACGACTCTTCGCTGTTCAGCAGTGACACCATTCGCTGAAAAAGCTTTTGTTCAAACTTACAACAATGACACAAATGAAAGCATTCCGTATGGTTCGTCAAAATGTGAAGATAAAGTAATGCTGAGTGAAAATATGCTAAGCAATTTAAGTCATAAGTATCCATAGAAACTAGGTTCAGATTAGTACTAATGGCAGCAATTGAAAACGATAACTGCAGGACTGGCTTTTGGTCTGAAGATTAAATACCCTCAAGTTCATGGTAAAGGAACCCAAAGACGCCGAAGTGCATTCTGAAAATGAAATTTTTGGCTCAGGGTCGGTTGCATTGGATTATAAATTATTTTGAGCCTTCCATCCCACAACAAATGTGTTCCTAAAAAAAGGAAGGAGGATGGCACTATATAGTGTAGCATTAAGGGAACGAAGAATCTAAGCATAATGTGTACAGGTGGGGCATAGGAATTGCAAGATGGAAGTTAATGAAACGATAAAAGTCAAAGAAGAAAACAATAGATGACGAAGAAAATATCCGAGACCTGAAAAAAGAAGGTCCGACACGAAACCCCCCAAAAAAACAGTACTATTCAATTACAATGAAATGAAGGTCTTCTTAGCCATCACAGTACCTCATATTTTCCTCTCGGAATACAAATTCTCATAGATAGAACGCTTTCTGTGCTCGCGGTGGTACAGTGGTTAAGGGATCGGCCTTGCATGTTGGAGGCCCGGGTTCGTCTCCCGGCACTGGCGCAGCGATTTTCCCCGTTGGGTATAAGGGAGAGCTCAAGCACAATACCCACTCAACCCAGGTGTCGGAAATGGGTACCGGCTTCACGGGGGAACCGTCATGGTGTCCTATATATAGTGTTAGTTATAAGACATTTGAAAAACCAATGCTTAAGATCATATGTATCAGACTTGATTGGAAATAAACCATCCTAATATGCTATGTTTTTTTTTTGTCCTTCTCACATCTGTTCTTCGAGTCTGCTCCTTAGAATGGTAAGCTACTTATCTATTTGCTCTAGATACGTTGAGAAATTCCTTTTGTAAGCCACACGATAGATTTAGAATGAAATCGGACAACAATTTTACCAAGAATACAAATACTAAATATCCGTAACAGTACCCTACACTCCCACACGATGGTGAGAGCGCCGAGCTGGTTTTTATGACGCGTCATTTCGAGAACCATGGGCGTACAGCTGACCAAAACAACCAGGCATATGTGGCAGAGCTTTGTAAAGATTAAATTATATTGCTAATTAAAGCATCTCTGACAACAACAAGGCGTTGTCATGAGAAACACATTTATGTATGGAATAAGAGAAGAATCGGGAATATACGCTCAAGGTGCGCGAAAAAACAGCAAGATTGGAGTTTTTTATGAAACAAGGTAAAAGTTTAAAAAAAAATCTTTTCAGCTTGGGAACCTCACATCTTCCACCTGGGAGCACTAATTCCCAAACATATACAATAGTTGTCTCCCACTGAGGAGCGCATCTTCCAGAAAATGGAATAACTTTTGAGCTAGGAACACGATCCACTTCAATACTAGTTTTATTAATGAACCTGAGTTTCCCTAACCTCACTGATATCCTTATAGTCATTGTCGAGATAATCAGCGACACCACCAAAGTAAATAATTTCAGTGTCAGATGTGCGTTTGAAAAATAAAACTTATGTGAAAATTTGGTGAACCACTCTTCCTATGATATAATTTATATTAATTCAAGTTTTGATGTACAACTCAACTTTAATTGTTTTTTCAACAAGAACCTAGGTTCTACTACAAATGAAAAATTTATGGAACATGAGAAACAAAATATGAGAGTAGCAAATTGTGGTGGATGAACTTTTCCCCTCGGTCGAAAAATGTACATAAAAACCTTTAGAGAATTAATAAGTCGTCAATAAGTCAATCGTCAAAATCTATGTTTAGCGGTACGAATTCAAACGAAATATTAAATAAAATATTAAATATTTGTTTCCGCTAAAATAAACTTCTTCATTACAACGTCTCCCGACGGACTAACTACACAGACTGAATTATCGATGGAAAAAGATGCAAGATTTATCCGGGACCCCACAAAAATGCATGTGCGACAACAGACGTCAAGTCTCACTCCGGCGGCTTACGCTCCTCTTTTTTGCTCTATTCATATTTTCTTTTCTAACATGAGCAATTTTTATTTATTTTTCAATCGTCATCACCTGTGTTTAGCCAAATAACTATTTACGACGATCTTTTTTGGTCAGCCCAAATTTGCGCTCTCAATTATCCATTAACGGCATTTTCTGCAAATCGGAACAACCGCAACTTTTCGAGACAATGAATAAATGCACCTCGAACACCAAGCGTCTCAAAGACAGCAACCCTCCCTGTAAAGAAGGCCGTTGTTCAACTCTGCTTACCTGCCCTCGTACTGTCACAGCCATCTTCCTCTAACTTTGAAAGGCCATGTCTTCCAATCTGTCAACCTTTTTTCAACTCTAATGCTGTACTGCATTTTATTTTTCAATCTTACTCAAAAGTTTTCCTATTTTTTCAACATCTCGTTTCTGACGCTCGGGAGTACATTGCGACAGCATTATTTAGGTATTTAGTTTCACAAAATCCCCCATTCGTGTTGTAGAATAATTCGGTTAGCATTAGCATTATACAACTATGTGAATGCGTGGCGTGGTAAAACAATTTCTCCAAGCTAGTTACCTGGTACACTACTTGAGACGTGAGCACGTACAGATAGTTGGTATGTCTACCACGTCGACCTTTTAGTCTTCGGCACAAAATAAATTACATCCACCGATTTGTACTTTCACAATTAATCCCCAATATTGCAAACGCCTAAGCTAATAATTCCCATTTATCATGTGTGTTCAATCATTAATATGGCTATTATAAAACTGATATGTGTTTACCAATTACGAATCTTCATGTTAAGACATTATAAAATCCAATTTCATGCATTTCATTTATCAACTTTATTAGAAATAAACGATATTCTTTCTTTCCTTTCGTTCTCCCACTGTGTTGCGCCACGCTTTCGGACATGCTCAGGATTCGTTCTGGGCGTACAAGAGTCTCCAAATTTAAATAAAGACGAAAAAGATGCGTTGTAAGACATCTAAACTAACATACGGACTCACAGTAAGAAGAACATCTCTCGAAACGTCCTCCAGGGAGCGGACTGAGAGAACGCAGAGAGCAGCCCCGTCGTCGGTGTAGAGCGGCCTCTGGTGGCAGCCGCTACAGCTCTGCAGCTGCGGCAGGTGCCAGCCTTGGATGTGAGGTGTCACCTGTGTGCCATGTTGGGGACACGTTGACCCCTTTTGTGCGATAGCAACGGCTTGTCCAATCAGCAGAACTGAAAAATTCGCTTGACCGCATGTGCATATTTCTACCTAGTCTAAGAAGTGAGAAAAATATAAGATTACATGTTAGTTTAAGCTTCCCTAACCGCTAAAAAAGAGAGTTTCGAAGAAAGGGAGGAAAGCACCATTTGGTACGGAGATAAATGAAACGTGGAATATATGCAGAAGATGTATAGAAACAGTAAATCGAGAAAGAAGTTCATGAAACTAGATAAAAGTTGAAGAAGAAAGTAGTAGGTGCTGAAAAACAGGACAGCAGTGAACCAAAAAAAGGTGGTGCTTTATTAAAAAAAAAAACATTTTATTTCAACAAAAAGAAGGCCTACCTAACTCTCAGCTTGGGCCCTCACATCGTTTCCCTCTGGAAGGGCTAATTCTCATAGATACAATAGTTGAATCCCCCTGAGGGGATATTAAAAATATTATTGCACGATAGTATTTTCCCCACTTACTCTAAAATATTTCTGAAAATCCCAGCGATTAATGATTGAAACGCTATTCACTTATACCGGTACGTAAATGAGCAAATTACCAAGTGGTGCACATGTGTACCAATACAAAGTTCAAGTGTTAACCCTAAATCGACCACCGTCCTTTCTGAAGGACATTAGGAAATCACTCGCATTGTTCTTATTTTCTGAATGCTTCGATGAAAAGTTCACATTCACTGCGTTTCATTTGTGATAATTCAAGAGACATTACCGTAATATTACCCAAAAAAATTGATCGTTATAGGGTAACACGTTACCGGCGTTTGCTACGTTCGGTTCGGTTAGGTTGGAAATGGTAGAATTGAAAAAGCAGTCTTAACTATTTGATTACGTTTTATCATTTCAATGAAACGAGAAAAATTTTAATTTACGATGAGATTATAACTTATACGCTATATTTTAACATAAATAAAGGCAGGGAAATAATTGAAATGCTATTCATTGACACTAGAACGTGGATTAGCAATTTACCTAGTGGTACAGGTATGTACCAATATGCGATGAAAGTGTTGAGCTGTGTCTGGCATGTTTGCAATACGTTGCAGTGTTCTGCTTACGATTTTGACGTAATTGTAATCTGTAGCCATAACTCATGATTTTTACGTCATGAAAACTGCAGTGACCAATGAATTTAAAGACATCATAAACTAAAGAACCTATTCATAATTTTGGTAATATTAAAGCGTAGGACCAACTCACAATTATGACAATGCATTACAAGAAAATTTCTCAACTTACGTTACCTTTAATACTAAAACAACCTCCAATAGAATGAAAATAATTTTCTAGCCCGAACTACAGCTTCGTTTTAGCATTGCAAAGCGAAACAGTTAACAAAAAGTAACGCACCATAAGCCAAGGAACTGGAAAAAATTAAGGGTTATTCCGCTGATACTGGACATTTTAATTATCTGATAACTTCAATATCTCTTCCAACAGTGAGTGTAAATTGTGTTTTTTGCGAAGGTGAAATATGCCCTTTCTCTAGTGGCTCATAAGCTCCTTTCATATTTTGCCGTTCGTATCACTTGGGGAACACCGGTCGTTCGTTTTCGTAACGCATTTAAGATATTCCTCATACGAACGCATTTAAAATATTCCTCATACGAACGCATTTAAAAAATTTTACGTGAGCCATTAAGGTGTCAGAACATACCTTAACTAACTAGTAATATTTCTTAATGAAGAGCTTCAGGTAACCGGATAAATTATTGTAATTTCAAGTTCTGAGCAAGTGATCCCAAGACGTCAACTGTAACTTTCTGACATAAATGCACTCTCCCTGAAGTACAAGCCATGTTACAGGTTGAGTGTGGTCCATCACTCTGTTCAGGCACCAATATTCAATTACAGTGAAAAAGTTCAGTGCAAATCAATACTAAGCAATAACTATGCAGAATAGTGTGCACCGACGATTTCATTATTCCTGCTAGAACTGAAGCGGAGCAATGCTAATTTATTATGTCTAACTGTGTAATTACAAGACTGCAGGTGGGCGCTAAGCTGCAATATGAGCTATGCCTTTGCATGCTAGTGGAAATGCTGGAGTTCACCTAGTATATTAGTTGAAAACAATACACACCAAATGATTGACAGAGAATTCAAAAGGGTTCTTAAACACGTTAACTGCGATGGGTTAAACTGAAGTTCTATATTCAATTCTAATTTAAAGTCAATTGTGGTAATTAACTTTGAAAATAGCAAACAATAACTGGATCGTGCCTTCATTTAGCTTTCATTAAGTATTAATAAAAAATGAGTTGGTGCCTGCAGGTGGATCAGCAACACTATGAGAATCACCTAAGTGACCACCGGTGGGTCACTTCACAGGAAATGTGTTAATGCAAGATGAATATTCACTTGGTTACAGTTTTTGTTGCGAGTTCGAAAAAATATGATTCGGATAGAATCAAATTGCTCATGAACACCAATTTTAAAAACCAATTTGTTCTTGACTTGCTAATGTTAAACTAAGCGCCCAACTTCGAATGGGCGGAACTGCACACAGAGCATAACGTATACACTAAACATCAAGAAAACAGTTTATTTTCAATAAAGATTATACAAAATCATCATTGGTTTTTAAAATGAAACATCAAGAAAACAGTTTATTTTCAATCAAGATTATACAAAATCATCATTGGTTTTTAAAATATCTTAATATAAAAAGGCACTGAAATCCTAGAAGAGGTTCTGAAATGAAGTACTATACTGACCTGCACGACGGGGTGCTTGTAGAGCATCTGTGCAGCGTCAGAATACAGCACACCAGGCTGGGCAGAAAACGGAGAGCGTTCGGGGTGTTCTGCGACAGAAATGAGAGACTTCGTATACTTCCAATTAAGCTGCACCTGCGTTTGCGTGACTTGGTCATAAAAAAGTATAAAAAATTGTGGAGAGAACCACAAAATTTTTGGGATGAGCTTAGTTATACAATAATCGCCAATATATGAACATCCAGCTATCGCCAACAGCTTCGCTGCCTAAACTTGTTAGGTTCAAGCAGTTTAGAAGAATTCAAAAGCCATACATGAAAAATCACTTGGTTTTTTATCAAAGCGATTCGCAACAACATAAAACTTGAAACGAACACACAGGTTCAAAGGTGAAAAGTACATACGATTTTCCACGGGCGCTGCTGCAGAATGCGGTCCCGATGGTTTGGTCGGTTTGGCGGGAACCTGCGGCTCACGCTTCGAGTGCAGACGTTGATAATCTCGAGTCGTGCCAAAACTGGACGTTTCTGAGCTCGCTCTAGTTTGACCTCGATGATTGGCGGTCCTGTGTTGTTTTCTCGAATTGACGGACGGATGTCTAGCGAAGGGGTTGTCAAACTTCCGGGTCTCCCACGGCCAAACGGGGCGTGGAGGTGTCCATTCTTCTGCGCGATGCATCTGGGACGGTGACGCTGTCGAAAGGTTATTTGTATTCGAATGGTGACGCTGTCGAAAGGTGACTTGTGGTCGAATGTTGACGCTATCTACATACCCGTTTTGCAGCTTAGACCCAAAGACAAGCTGTTACTTTGATTTTGCAACGCCACCTCAGCCAGTTTAAGTGGTTATTGTCGTAAAGAGGTACTGCAATATCTCTTCGGCGATAAAAACTTGTGTAAGAAAAAGTGACAGAAAACAAAGTGCGTCCGGTGATGTTAAATTTGAATTTTTATTAACGAGAATTCTCTTAGGACAAATGTGCGTCTCAATCTGAAAAAAAAACGAGAATAACGAAGCAATCAAATTAAGACGGAAATAAATGTGACAAGTGCTCGTTTTGTTTACGTCTCAATATTCCAGTAAATCTCAATCAACGGATTATGGAAATTCCGTCTGATACATTAGGCTTTAGTGAAACTAAAACATCAGACAAAAAATTGATACTATGCATTAGAAGAATGCAAGTTGGGCTTTTTACAACTACTGTAAATCCGAGTGAATTCTAACTGAATATAAATATTGGAAGATGACAATTTATTATGAAAATAACTTTACTGAACTGTCTTCACTTCCACTGAAATTCATCTATAGCAAACGTTACTAAAAGACGCATCCTCGTTTATAGGTAAAAAAAAGCTTTTACAGCATACAGAAAACCTCTAATACATAGAATACGGAAGTCAAATTGCAATAAATCGTACCTTTACACCTAGATATCTTAAAAGCAATTAATGTTAAGTTAAATCAAAGCTATCAACGCTCACAATCCAGGCCATAGCCTAATGGCTAATTTTTACCCGCAATAGCGATACTACCGACTAATCTAATCACGACCATTCCATTAATATCAACTCTATCCTTCCCAAACTTTACTGCATGATCTGAACACTAATCTACAACTCAACATAAACCATCCCAAATTAATGCGTAATCCAAACACTAATCTACAACTCAACACAAACCATCCCAGACCTTAATGCGTAATCCAAACACTAATCTATAACTCAACACAAACCATCCCAAACCTTAATGCGTAATCTGAACACTAATCTACAACTCAACATAAACCATCCCAAACCTTAATGCGTAATTTGAACACTAGTCAACAGCTCAACATCCCGAGCCTTAATGCGTAATCCAAACACTAATCAACAGCTCAACATCCCGAACCTTAATGCGTAATCCTAACACCAATTAACAACTAACACCTTAACCATAGTCGCGAGGTACAAAAACCATCCATAAATTCAAACGGTCTTTTTATGGTATTGCCGCGGTCACTGTTCAGAGAAGCAGTACGTTTCGATCACTAACGGAAACGCTGCACAACCCTTCAAAATCCGCCGATACCCCTGAACCATACAAGAAATGACCGAATCAATCATATACCTACTGTGTTTTGTTTTGACTCACACCCTGATGCACATTATGGACGACAATTTGCGTAACGTAGACGTAATTTTTCCACCATTACCAAAAATAACGAAAAGATACACAATGTAGAGCAAGAAAAAATGATATAAACGACAAAATTAGAAATTAAGCGACTAAAATTTTTTTCAATAAACGATGTGCACATGGTAAGTAATCAGAGAATATTATGAAACTTACGTTATCTATGAACACAATGATTAGAGTTTTAGCACATCAAATTGAAGTTTCCAATGACATCGGAGTGACGATTTTCGACCACTGATGCTTACACTTAACTGACGATTTTATTATCTGCATCTGAATTATGGCAATAAAAACTTGAACTAACTTCTCAATCGGCAAGTATGTAAATTATTTCGTATATTAGACTATTCTGACATACAATGTAATGAATCTTTAATTATACCTTTTTAATGGTAAACTTCTAAGTTTCTATCTCAAACATGTAATTTAAACCTTATTGGTTGGTAAAAAAAAATTCCAGTTAACCCTCTCGATACCATAATTGAAAAAATAATTTTCATCCTTCTACTCTGAATTTGCTTAAATCAAATTGAATTAAATTTGCTTAAATCATATTCATAAAGGTATGCAGCTCATAAAAGCAATTAAATATATAAAATAAAAAATTATTGTGATACTTTTTTGTACAGACAGCATTTTAGAAACCCATGGCGCAACACCAATTGTGATGCAACTCTTCGCTTGGAAGCTAGAGTTGCCAAATAGAGCTGGAAATGAGAGGTACTTGATCGGACCACCAGCAATGCGAAGACAATTTGCTCTCCTTCATTTCCTAGGCTAGAAAAAATAAAGAGGTTCTTATTTGCACCGTCAGTTTCGAAAGTGTTAGAATTCAATGTATAAGTTTCACCAACAAATATGGCGGACACTGTGCCAGATTAAATGAAACTACGTTCTTTCCGTCACTGAGATCTTCTAAAAACTGAAATGAGTGAGTACAATAAATGATAACTTCGTGGACTTGTGCCTGAAGTTTAAAGTGCGACTCAATTTAGCCTATACCTCACATTGACACTATTCCACAAAATTTAGTTCGTGATCTTTCCGAACCAATCTATCACGGTACACTGGTTGAAATCTAGAATATTGCTCAACTGTAGGCTAACAATTTTCTAGGTATAATTTCGAAACCTGAACAAACGAATGGTAGTTGAGAAAATATTTTTTTAACGCTATTTTTTGTACAAGGCTCTAGTGTGGTATCAATTGCCAATAATTCTCATTTATATAAGATGCATTATTTTTGACTCAAAGGTTAAAAAGTGTATAACCTTCCATCTTTATAATCTGAACACAAACAGAGCCACAATGTGCTGAAAATGAGCCCAAAACTTTGAGCGTTTGATTCACATAACGCGACAAAGATAAGGTAAATTTGCCTCCAATGTGTTAAGAAATGTACATTTTGATAATAAAAGAAACTGATGGGAACAAATGGTATCATATCATAAAAATACGGCAATGGTCTTGGTTGCGTAGGGGGCTGCTTTTATATCCTACCACGCCAGATATGCTTACACAGGGAATTAAAGTTACGCATTCCAGTATACTAATACTTCACCATCACCGTCTTCATTTTTAGAGCTTATTATAGCCTTACTTAGGGACAAATTAACAGCGAAATTTCTTTTGGGAAACTGTGGTAATGACCTACCGGGGTAGAACCTTTATGGTCTCGCGAGGCCTGCAAGAGCGGTTGTGTGCTAGAATAAAAAAGTCACTGCTGTATGTTACATTTTCTACTGCAGAAACTTTAATATCCACTTCATATATCAGCTTGTAATGAATTCATTGTTGCTAAGAATTGAATGTAATTATTCATAACTTAAATTTCACAAGAAGCCTGTATTTCTGTTGAAGCTTATCCGAGAGATGCTGTTTTCTGTGATTCTAAACGAGACGCTGCATCTATGCAAGAAATTTGTAAAAGCTATAAGCCGAGTCCATATTTGAATGATAATTTAATAAAAATTGTATACTATCAATCTACCTCGTGAAGGATATCAATGTTTATTATAATGGCGGATTATACCATAAGCTGCTCTACATCAACTCAAAATATCTGCGCCGCCCGGGAATCGAACCCGGGTCACAAGAATGGGAATCTTGCATGATACCACTACACCAGCGGCGCGATGGTGAGTGCAAGTGTAGAAACTTTATAAAAAATCGTTATTAACAATTTTCCACATAGGAGCTAGAAAACAAATGTTGTTTTAAAGGACTAAATTAAAAATGAAAGGCGTTACCATTCTGAAACTCGATTGCGACCTTATTTGCTTTGTAAATTACACTGACGTTTCATACATGCCCATACATTCTGAGCCCCAAAATTGTTCTCGTTCTAATTTAGGGAAAGCTGCAAAAAAGGACAAATTCGGGTTCAAAAAGTAATTAAAAGTGCGCCTTACAATATTTATCATATTCTGATACCGAATTTGAAATCAGAATGCAAATTTATGACGAAAATTATGATGTAAAGAAAATAGTGCATGTAATGAACATGTTGATCACAAAATGGCATTTTACGAGCAGTTTCCAACAAAAACGTGTAAATCATGAACTACAAAACTTTTACAGAATCTGAAATTAAAGCTAGTATTAGTTTTGTAAATACAATGTGTCGTTAGAAGGGCATCACTCTACAGCCCCTATATAGCGCTGCTTTCTTTAGAGTCCTGTCGTTTTTGGTCAAATTTGCCATACTTTATTGCTGTCGAGAGCCAGCAATAAACGATTTCAAGGTCTCCGTACAATCACTTTCTGTAAGGAACCAATGTCAGTTCTGTATGGTATTTTTGGAAACGAGAGAATGAAAACCTAAAATGTTTTTTGTGCTTTGAATGTAACTTGATTACCGATGTTTCCATTGGATGTTAAAAACGAGCTAATATTTGCGCTTCTAAATTCCCCCTTTTTTACGAGTAAGGTCGCTGGAAAATATAATCGCTTATCCTGCACAGGATAGGCGATTTAATTACAAAATTTAATTACAAAATGCTCAAAAACTGAATACCACGAAGATGGCGTTCATTTAACGCTCTGCGACGAACATGAAAAAAATAACGCAGGTACTACCGAAAATGAAATTGTCACACTGGCTCACTGCTTTACAAAGAGATTTATTGCTACCGTAGTGAGCGTCGTATATTTTTGTATTAATATTTTTCCTCTGGGAGCGCAACTTCCTATAAATGCGGCAATTATCTCCCTGAGGGGAGGAAGTTTGTCAAAAAAATTGGAATCGTGCTTTCCTTCATGTGGGAACATTCCCATTCAAGGAAGTAGCAGAAAAATACCATTAAGAGTGACGATTTAATTTGTCGAGTGTAGGAGTATGTTGACTGACAGAGATCGTCAACGCATTCTCAGCCAAAAGTGTTTTTCTTCCCAACAGGTATGTTTAAGATAACATGCCAAAAGTGTTGCCCTGTGTAACAGCATTGAGTTCAAAAATACTTTCTCAAAAGGTCTCGTGCACTAAAATTTAAATTTTCATATTGGTGCCGTATGCGCTTTTAGGATCCGTATCATTTGCTTGTTTCCCAGGACATTTTGCCATGTCACTATACTAAAATAAAGTTATACAAAGCGTGATTATAGATCAACAAACATGTAACAGGATTTACAGGTGAGGGAAGAATAAATCTGACAAAATCGCCTGCAACTGTTTTGTGGGCAACAATCCTTTCACAAAGAATGTTGATCACTTTGTTCGGTATTTACGTCTCACTTTTTAAAATATTACATTCGACTCTCTTTTAGGAAGGTTGACGTCATGGTGTCAGACATTTCTACAAACATTACTCAGTTATCCCAATCCGCTTCTTTCATTTCCTTAAGGAGGCAATTTCCATACTCATTTGGAATACTTCCTTTCATCCACATTTCGAAACTAATCTCCACTGAGCCATTTACGATGCGAAAGGAAATCACGTGGTAACGAAAGACTCGTGTTTAAACATTGAAAAAATGAATGGCTAATTGGCATCTACTTGCTGTGCGAAAAATTTCATTAGGCGGTGCGCCTTGTCCACCATGGGAAGGTGGTGCGCCTTGTCCACCATGGGAAGGTGGTGCGCCTTGTCCACCATGGGAAGGTGGTGCGCCTTGTCCACCATGGGAAGGTGGTACGCCTTGTCCACCATGGGAAGGTGGTGCGCCTTGTCCACCACGGGAAGGCGGTGCGCCTTGGCCACCATCCGATACGTCTATGCGGCACCACCAAGGCTACAATCGAACGCCGCAGGTCAGAAGGAAGGGAAGTCAAGACGCGGGTTTCAACGCAGCAGCAACAAGAATCAGACGAGATGAAGGTGTATCAAACGAGATTATACTTCAAAATTTTATTACTCCATCAAATGGAAGAGAATTCTATTCTTTGCTAAACATTTTATTAAAAATTCGTCATTAAATATCTATAAATTTTCTTCAACAATATTAGCAGTAGACAAATTTGGCATCATACACAGATGGACTTACAAACTTAATACGAAGTGTTCATTATTTCACAACTCAAGACTTCATGTATCTAAATTAAAAGTAAACTAATCCTTAGTTTTCACTGTATCGACACTGTAGGAAATATACTGTCATAAATTTATTTCATTCATTTTAACACTAAAGTTGGCTTTAAATTCAGACGAGTTTCACTTAGAAAACGAACATTTTCATGACAGTAACGTGCTCGAGCTACGTGGTTGGTATACAAGAGGAACTTGTATTTTATTTAGAAGCACGATATCAAGTCTGGAGAATATAGAGAACACTCGATGATCACAAGACTATTGGCCAGTTTCAGCCTCCTTAATTAACTGCAACAATGATGTTCCAAAGACAGGAAGGACGAAGGCACCATTTAGAATGGGGTTAAAAGATTAGATAGATTAGTCGTTAGTTTTAGCCTCCCTACCCGCAGCAACAAATGCGATCCAAAGAGAGGAAGGAACCATTTAGTATGGAGTTGAGGAAACGCGGAATCTACACAGAAAGGGCATAGAAACAGTAAGTTGGGAAAGAAGGTTATGAAACAAGATCAAAGTTGAAGAAGGAAGTAGTAGGTGTTGAAAAACAGGACAGCAGTGAACCGAAAAAAGGGTGGTTCGTAACAAAAAAAAATCCTATTCTACTGCAACAAAAAGAAAGCCTACCTAACCTTTAGCTCGGGCCCTCACATAGTCCCCCTGGGAGCGCCAATTCCCATAGATACAATAGTTGTATCCCCCTGAAGGGAATGGGGTTAAAAGGAACGCGGAATCTAAGCACGAGGTGTGTTCCCACAGAAGATCCCCAGCGCATAGGAACAGTACGTTTCGAAGGAAGTTATTGAAACAAGATCAAAGTTTTAGATTAGTCGTTAGTTTTAGCCTCCCTACCCGCAGCAACAAATGCGATCCAAAGAGAGGAAGGAGGAAGGAACCATTTAGTATGGAGTTAAAGAAACGCGGAATCTACGCAGAAAGGGAAGAGAAACAGTAAGTAGTGAAAGTAGATTATAAAAAGACCAAAGTTGAAGAAGAAAGTAGTAGGAGCTGAAAAACAGGACAGCAGTGAACCGAAAAAAAGGTGGTCCTTAACATAACAAAAACATTTTACTTCAACAAAAAGAAAGTCTACCTAACTCTCAGCTAGAGCCCTCACATTGTCCCCCTGGGAGCGCTAATTCTCATAGATACAATAATTGTATTCCCCTGAGGGGTCAAAGTTGAAGAAGAAAGTAGTAAGTGCTGAAAAACAGGACAGGTGTGAACCGAACAAAAAATTTCCGTAAAAAAACAAAAACCTGTTCTATTCATCTGAAGGAAGCCTACATGATCTTCAGCTCGGGATCTCACGTTTTCCTCTGGGAGAGTTAATTAGTCCGTAACATACTAAAAAAAGTTTCTATTTCAATGAAATAAAGGCCTACCTAATCTTTATTTCGTGACCGCACATCTCCCCTCTAGGAGCGTTAATTTCCACAGATAAATAAAATGGTCGCATCCTCCTGGGGGGAGTCGCATGAAACAATTCATCACTGGCAACACTTCAAACAATTCAGCTGACATACACTTGTGACAACGATCCTTTTCTAACGAGACAACGTACAACATGTGAATGCGCTCGAAACATGCGTTGAAGGGCATATTCATCACAATTGCCCGACTGTTCGTATTCTCACACACCAAGAATCGAAACATGCGTTGAATGGCATATTTATCACAATTGCCCGACTTTTCGTATTCTCACTCACTAAAAAGTACCCAACAAATAGAAAATGGCCTATGATTACTGAAGTGTATACACAACATGCACTACAATATACTCAACAAAATATAATCAGGAACTCATGGATTACGAGTGAATATTGTACGTACATACTAGACTTATATACTCTTAGCAATAAAGCACCACTACTGTGTACTACATTTTACCTGTTTGTCACAGCCACACAAAATGTATCAAATTCATGTTGAAAATACAAGCAACAGTGAGCTTTCTACTATACATAAAGAAAAAAAGTAACAAAAAAGTTTGGCAGAGACTAAACGTTTTTCAAGTGCAAACAATGTAAACTTTATGTCATTTGTGTTTAAATCGAATTATTCCAAAATTTATAGTTTCACAGCCGTTGAATAATTCAATGGAATTTGACGTGGTTGAAAACATCTCTTTGACACAAACGTTTCTATCTTGTGTATTTGTAAAGGAGACTAAACTCTTAATTTTATCTGCGATGATAGCATAACAGGCAAATGACAGAGGCCTACCATATCCTCCAATGCACACGACATATGGCAGACACGGTACGAGATTGGAGCTCCAACTGCCGCACAATTAACACCCAGAAGAAATAACGGACACCACTAATCAAGAGATTTACAACTATTGTTTCGCCCCGCACCCCTAAAGAAATTTCATTCGAACTTCGCACCTCCTGAAGTGAAAATGCCAACAAACAGCCAATGTTCTATTATTCACCTGAACCTCTCGTACCCCTGGAATATCGTCTCGCAACCCGAGGGATACGCGCACACAAGGTTGGGAACCTTTGCACTAATACCAGTACCTCATCACACACCAGGATGCAGGGGCGGAATTATCGTATTTTAACGGAAGAAGTCCGTGCAACAGCAAGGATTCGACCTCAGACTTTCCGCACAAAAAGCGAACACTCTTGCCACTTTGCCCACTGCTAACTCGAGGACTATTCTCATTAAAGAACGTATAAATTATTTTCTGGGTAAAATGGGGATCATTCCATCCTCTGATTTGAATGAAACGCTGAGCATGAACATCTCTTATTCTGTTCATCAACAAAATAGCAGCGTAAATATAATCCCACATGCATTCCTGCTTTTGACATGGGTATAGGAAGCACACTCGATGAAGAGAAGATTAGATTAGATTATTAGTTAGTTTAAGCCTCCCTATCCTCAACAAATGAGATCCAAAGAGAGGAAGGAAGAAGACACCATTTAGTATGTAGTTAAGGGAACGTGGAATTTATGCACAAAGGACATAGAAACAGTAAGATGAGACAGAAGTTCATGAAACAAGATCAAAGTTGAAGAAGAAAGTAGTAGGTGTTGAAAAAACAGGACAGCAGTGAACCGAAAAATAGTTGGTCCGTAACAAAACAAAAACCAATGTTATTTTAACAAAAAAGAACGCCTACCTAACCTTTAGCTCGGGCCCTCGATGAAGAGAATGAATGACTAATGATGTACACAATCGAAAGCTAATGGAGTTCCTCGTGGACTATTCACGTGCTCTACTTCTGCAGGACAAAATATACTTTTTCGAAATAATGAGGCCAAGAGTTTAATTCTTTCCACAGACTCGCAAACACATAGAAAAGTAGTGTCAACTGTGTCGGAGGATGACGACAATGCCTAACGTGCGAAACTTGCCAAATGCATGCAGCAGCCACCCAAATTGTCTGGTTATTGGGAAGATGACGGTAAAAAATTTGCCTGTAGAAGTGCAGATTGGCCCGATTTGAAGGAAAAAAGTAACAAACACTGCGTTCAATCACACTCAACTTTCTAGGACCATATACTTTTTGGCTCATAACAGCATTGCTTCAAGACTCCTGTCAACAGACTGGCACTTTAATCAGGTTGTCAAACCCAACAGAACAAGGAAAGAACTGCCTCTAAGCCGTGAACTTCAAGGCATGCACTACGCCATAATTCGCACGAGAAGTGAAATTATTACCCATATCATTCGATTGTGCGAGTTTCCGATTCCCAGTTGTCTAAAATTCCGGTCTCAAGAGAGAGAAAAAAGGAGAAAATTTCGAATGAACTTCTAAATAAAACAGAGAATATTTGCACAAGGCAATTTCCCACAAGAGACCGATGGCAACTGGATGTCAAGAAGGGAGAGGAAGAAATCATAAGGCATGCTAACTGAGGAAAGCAATGTGGGCACAAAAAACAGCAGTCCTGATATCCCATTTGAAGTTGAGGTAACCTCTGCTAGGGGATGCTAATCCCCATAGGATGGGGTAAACAAACCTGTTGCCTATCCCAGTGGTCTCCAAACTACGGACCTCCCTCGAGCCAAATCCGACCTGCAACGACACACAATAGTAACTGAACTAGCGAATTCAGCAAGCGTATGCTCGCTCAGGCACGTGCTTGGCGACTTCCCTAAAAAATTATTGATAATAGCAAACAAATTCAAACGGCTAGGGCCCTTGGAACTTACTGGAGTAATCAATATAACCCTAAGGTTGGAAAGTTTGGAGACCCCTGGCCTATCCTAAGCCCTCTGAGAGGACTAGAAATAAAATATATTTCTTTAGGGAAGTATATTTTGAAATCCACCCGAGCAGCCACGGGATAAACAGTGAAGCACAGGCAAGGCTCTACATTGTGCTCTGCTCAAAACGAGAGACGAGGTTGTAGGGCCATTATCGGATTATGTAAGATAACGATATCTATACAGAGTTAAAAGAATATCTAGATTTTAGACACAGCAAGTAAAAATAAAGTGATGAAATCATATTTGTACCACTACAGGAAAAACCATCTCAATATACTAAAATCATATTTATAGCATTACAGGAAGAAATGTCTCCGACATGCTTAAAACTACACTCACATATATTCAGCATACGATGCACTGGAAGGCTAACCCTTGGAGATTTCGCAGCACTGCACTACCAAAATTCCACACAAGTTGCCCACAGGTCACTTAAAGCAATGGTTTTGCATAATTCGAGTCAAAATAATTCTTGAGAATGTCTCTGTAATTTTCGCAACATATAATCAATAAACAACGGTTTTAACAACATTAACACTTCTTTCATTTGTTCTAATTTTTACAACTTAATTCCTACTGCATAACCTACATGAAAGCCCACGTCAACAATAAAATTGTAACACAACAAGCGTCGAAATGCCCATTAGCTTTAAGCTGTTCTTCTGCCATTTTTAAAATTGTGATCATGTCACGTTAGACAATGTTTATATTTTTATTAATTTTCTCCCTATTTCAGTCGTGAATCACAGAAGAAATGGTAAAATACTCTCGCTATTCTAATAAAAAACATCTATATTATAGTAGGAGTTGAGTCAGTGTGTCTGTTTGTCCGTCACATTTCAAAAACACAAGATCAGGTCCGAAGCACAGATGTGTGATTCTGTCAGTAAAAACTACAGTTTGTGTATATTTAAACTACCAAACGTGATCCGAGATCCTTCCTCTTTATTCATCTAAAAACAGTTTCGACAGCTGAATTTTAACACAAATTTAAAAATAACGCAGTCCCTTTTGACCGTTAGCAAAGCAGAATAAGAGACTATTATCTAAGATCCTCGACGTTTCGAGTTTAGAAGTAAGATCTGCAGAAGAAACTTACAAAACGGCGAGTCATCACTGTGCATCTTGCCTTGTACACAGTGTGGATACTTACACACAGTGCACACACTTGTATACAGAGTACACAGTGCGCATACTTGTACACAGTGTATACCCTTCAAATAACACTAAAAGAAGGAAGAGGAGAATCACTTATAGAGTACGAGAGCGGCGCAGCGCGGAGACACGCTCGCGTCGAACACCTTGGTGAGCTGAACGCTGGAACAAAACTTGGACTCGAGCGCGTACAGCACGCGGTCGAGCAGCACGAAGGACTCCAGCACACCTTGCATCGCGAGCTGCAGCCCCGTGATGGCTTCCAGCAGCGGTCCCAAGTGCTGGTTTTGGCTGTAGCACTGCCGTAATGCTGGCACTAACCGCGACAGCGAAACGTCCTCAGTATCGGACGCGGGAGAGTGCGCATCCGAAGTTTGACTCGTTGAAACGCGTGCTGAGTCAGACGACGAGGCCTTAGATTCGCTAAAAGGACTGCAACCCAAGCTAACAGAGTCCAGTGAAGTCCCCAGTCTACCTGGCGTGTCGCCAAAAGGTCTAGCAGGATCCGATAAATTGCTCTCCGGCTCTGCAGACGAAGAACATTCCCCATCGCTGCTGCTGTGGTGCTTGGAACTCAAAGGCGAAAAATGGTCCTGTGAGGTGGCTGAAGATTTAATTTCATAGCACTGCAGAACTGAGCTAATGTAGTTCTCAAAAGACGTCAGTTGCTCTTTTTTGGCACACTTTCTCCTCTTCTTCACCAAATCAACACCATCTGAAATATTAGTGATTGTATTACAGGGGTAAACGAAGATATAGTGTTGAAACATCAGAAATTAATGATCCTACAAGCTCAAAATATTTCACTGATAACACTGTGAAAACGGCTTGCTTGAAGCAGTAATAAAGATATTGATGTTTGTATTGCGTTGTCACCTAATTCAAATAAAACCTGAGACAAACAAAACCTGAACCAACAAATACACGCCTGATAAACAGCCACAAAGATGAGGAATTTCGTTTATCCATAGAAAAGTGATTTATATAAATTCACGGGAAGATTTCAAGACTCTCGCAAGAAGTGCGTTTGTTTGTTCACGGATGGAATTCATATTCCAACCAATACAAGCAACACAAGCTTCCAAGAAGAACAGATTCTAAAAAAATAACTGAGAAAATTGTTTCATGAAAGTTTTTAACGAATAAACTCACCTGAATCAGCTTTTAAAATCAAATCTACACTGGCTGAAACACCTTTACAAAAACAAAGCTACAAGGAACCAGAACTCACGTTTGGCGCAGACGCTGTCCAGAACAGCCCTGAAGAGGAGCGCGTTCTCGTGAGTGCGATGCTCGGCATCTCCCATGCGCCGCCAACGCGACCCCGGCTCCTGGCACGCCAGACGAAGTCCATACACACTCAAGCTGAACCCGCGCGTGCACATCAACATCGAGCCTGACCGGCTCAGCGGGAAGTTCTTGAACAGACACTTAGGGTCTGATGAACGTCGACACTGTTGTCTGGATGGCACGTATGAACTCGCTTGAGCTGAACTAGAATGCTTCTGGATAGACACGTACTTGGGACGTGTTTGAGGCGACCGATCGAGTTTGCTGCATTCATCCGAGATGTCACTTTCATAGCCTTCGCTTGTTTCTGACAGGTGTGGCACTTCAGCTTCAGGTTCAGGATCATCTTCCGATGCTTTTGAACAGCATTCTTGACTTGAATCTTCAAGTTTGGCTGGCTTCAACTTGTGGTAACAGCAGGAGAGTAAAATCATTGAAGAAATCTTGTTACAGCACATGAACAATCGGATCATAGTAGGGGAAAGGTCAGCACATGCATGCAATCCAAGTAACGTGACACTTTCCTCGACCGAATTCAAACTGAATGACTTAGATACGGTTCTTTCTAGTACAACTTCTGGCAGACCCACCAAGCTTTCACCAGTAACCTTCATTTCATCTGAAGGAGATTTTTCATGCATCGTGTTTCTCTCACCAGTCACCACCGTTACCGCAGATGCCGACGAGCTAGAGTCAGGACCCGTAAAATCAGTGGTCTTAAGGCACGAACAGACTTCCTTAGCCCTAGCAGGATCAACAAGCTGCTCAACAAGGGCACTGGCCCTGAGCACGGTGTCCTTGTCGTCCCGCAGCCGCCACACGAGGTACTGGAGGTGCGGGCACTCCCTGCCGCACTCGCGCACATGCCGCGCCCGCGCGCTCAGCACGCGCTGCGACTCGCTTTCTACACCCAGCACTCGCGTGCCTAGCTCGTGGTGCAGCAGCGAGTCCACGTAGCCCTGATAGAAATAATAAGTTTCAAATATCACGAAGGTGTGAGATTAGATTATATGTTAGTTTAAGCCTCCTTAACCACTAAAAAATACGGAGGTGTAAATGAACACCGATCTCCAGCAGTGATACTTGCTGTTTTACATTGAGAGTGTAAATTGAAGCTAATGTATTATGGGAATACTATTTTGCATCATGAAGGACTTATCTCTAATACAGCTAATTTCAGATTAGGTCAGATAAGTCACATAAGCAACACAAGTGACATAGCACAACAACACACACACACAAGTGACATAGCACAACACAACATAATACACATACGTACGTGACAACACACACACACACGTGACATAACACAAACACACGTGACACAACACAACATAACACAGGCGCCACTCACGAGGCCAGAGCCGATGTCGAGCACAACATGTGACAGCGTGCGGCGCTGCACCTCCGCCACCAGCCGGGTCAGTCGCGGCACCTCGTACCTCTTCTTCTGGCCCACGCCCTCCACTGTGTGGGTAGGGCGGGTGGTGAAATGGGGCATACATATCGGCTGCACTGCATGCACATGCAAGAATGATGTGAAAAGTATTGCTTCTGCTGCATGTCGATGCAGGATCTGCATGGACAAATATTGCTTCTATTGCGGGTAGATGCAAGATCTGTATTGATGAGTAAGGCCTCTATTGCATGTCAAAGCAAGATCTGTATGGACGAATATTACCTCCACTACATTTTGATGCAAGATCAGTAAGGACGAGTATTGCCTCCACTGCTTGTAGATGCAAGATTGGTATGACCAGTAATGGTTCCAATACAAGTAGAGATTGCAATAGAAGTAGCTGCCTAATTTCAAGTAGGATTAAAGAAACAAGAGGTATCATCAAAAACATATCTCGAGCATCCACGTAGCAAGTGTTTTATTTCAAATTTTAATAAACCATGATGGCTTATACACATTAGGAATCATTTTTAGAATTAGATTAGATAAGTTAGTTTGGGCCTCCCTAACTGCACCATAGGCATTTCAAAAAGATGAAGGCATCATTTAAGGAAGGCAGAAGAAATAGGTGCTGAAAAACAAAGCATTGGTGAAGAAAAAAAGATGATCTTCAACAAAACAAAATTCTGATACAAAACATAATGCTTCATGGTATCTATGAGTATTATTGAAAACTATTGTATGTGAAGTGCACCATAAGCCTCGACTTTTTTCAAATTCAGTGTTTTACTCACATTTTCCTCAGAACAAGAAAAATAAGGGAGAAAATTTCACACATCCAATGAAGCAACTAAAAATACTGTCGATTTTCAGAGTTGCAGTGGCTTAAGTTGCTTTATATCATTTGGTTCATTAGTGAAGAGGAAAATGAAAGTTAGGTTTACATTCAGATAATTTCAAACACACTAAGTAACTTTCTTTACTCTCCATAACACCAGAAAAATAGTAAAAACAAATTTAATTAGAAGAGCAACCACAGAAAAAGCTGAAAGAAATTTCTGCACATTCATTATGCAACTTTGTGCATGACTAGCAAGTTCCAGCTCACTTGAATAGATATTTACTTGGTTTTTCATAGAGTGCAGAACAGACTATGGACTTTCACATAAAGACTTGTGAAAATTCATAGACACTTGAAATCAGGAAATGACTCATAACTTCCTCACAAAGTACCGCCTCGACCAGAGTAAGTGAGCATTATTTGGCACTTGGTTGTTTAGGATGTTATGCGTCTGCGACTAAATTTTGAAAAAAAATTTTGAATACATATCTGAATGAAGAATTTTCTTGTAATTCTTCAATATTGTAAGCACATAATTTTGTTGATAAAATATAAAAACACTAAGCAAAAAACACTGAATATGAGCCTTTTCAGGGTTTCAATGGGGCTTTCTAGAAAATTTTTGAGGCTTTCTAAGGTATTATTGGGGCCTTTTATTAGATTGTATAATGATTTTACTAGAGTTCTGAAAATTTTAATGAGTGAATTTCTTCATGACAACCATGCCCTGTACTTTTTACAACTTCATGCTCACTTATTAGCGATCTCTACACTTCAACCATAGCACCTACATCCATTAAAAAAATCTACTCCTTTCTGATCAGTTTCAACACTAGTGATGTACCGATACCATTTTTTTGGCCGATACCGATACCCATTTTTTGGCCGATACCGATACTCCGATACTTGGAAATACCGATACTTTGTCCAATACTACTACCGATACCGATACTTTTACAATTATATTAAAATAAAACCATTATAAGCCCTACATGGGTGTTATAATAAAATTTTTCACTAATATATCTAATAATACAACAATATTGACAGTAAAGTTTTTGATTATGAACAATGAAACTGCTCTTGCTCTGTTAACTATATTGTTTAAACACGAAATTAAATCCTTTCGATAGATAAGTGTTTCTAATCGTATTGCAACGTAATGTAGACTAGCTCTAATAGCAACTGGCTCCAAAAGTGGACCAAAACAATCGAACGAGGTTTGAACGAAACTTCAACAAGGCTTGGACGAAAACTCAACTAGGTTTAACGAAACTTCAACTAGGTTTGGACGAAACTTTGACTAGGTTTGAACGAAACTTCAACTAGGTTTGGACGAAACTTCAACTAGGTTTAACGAAACTTCAACTAGGTTTAGACCAAACTTCAACTAGGTTTAGACGAAACTTCGAATAGGTTTGAACAAAACTCCGACTAGGTTTGGACGAAACTTCGACTAGGTTTGGACGAAACTTCGACTAGGTTTGGACGAAACTTCAACTAGGTTTGGACGAAACTTCATCTAGGTGTGGACAAAACTTCAACTAGGTTTAACGAAACTTCAACTAGGTTTGGACGAAACTTTGAATAGGTTTGAACAAAACTCCGACTAGGTTTGGACGAAACTTCAACTAGGCTTGGACGTAATTTCGACGAAACTTCAACGAGTCGTTGAGTAACCGTGAGTCAACAAATAGATGCTAGAAACCAATTGAAAATGACTAAATTTAATATAATGGTGAAATCGCCCTGTAAAATGCTAGATTTTGCATTTTGATGCTTTTTTTCCTGCTAGGTGACAGATTCGTACTTTAATGCTAAGTTGGCAACACTGCAGTCCAGTGTCATAGTTTGATTCGTTTCCC
>JACJUY010007823.1:0-17119 GCA_014220935.1 Platorchestia sp. MABIK
TATAAATCGTACAAAATCGACCACCACGTCCTTAATCCACCGGCGATACGTCATTGATTTTCAATTGGGTTGTCAACGAACTGCGATTCTTTAAGAGGTACAACCCAGGGATTTTCAGGCCCAATAGGCCATTTGTTTTCTTTGTTGAAAAAGGATCCTTAGGTGGTGGGCTCTTGTGCCCTAAAATTTAATGGGGCTACAGGCACTAGATCCCCTCCCCTGGTGGTTGTTAGGGGCCCAAAAATCATGAATTTTTGACCTCATGAAAAATGAAAAGAAAAATGAATTATCAGGCTCTTTTCGTTTTTTAGTCATGTTTCATCGATTTGAAAACTGTCTCTGGTTTCGTTGTAGCATGAAAACTCATTGACTTGTATTCATTTGAAATATCAAATAAAATGACATAAAAACCAATATATCCCATTTTCTGAAAAACTAAGGCAAACATTTGAAAAATGAATGGAACAAAATGTGTTAATTTTAAAAATTACATATATGAAGGCTTTTTTCAGAAGAATCAGTCCACAAAGAAAAATTACCCTTCAACATGGAATGAAAAATAAATGTATTTTTTAAAATAGTTTATACGTGCATATCATGCAATTCACAGTGTTGATATGAAATTTTGCATGCATGTAATTTGTAGATGATAATACATAGAACATGAATACAGCATTCAGGTAAAAAATGTCCATTACATGACACTAGACAACAAAATGTATGATTATTTTGCCTTTTAGGTAAAAACGTAATTTTCAACATAAAAAAGAATGAAAGTCAATACGTTTTCATGCTAAGACAGTTTTGAAATCCTTAAAACATTTATAACAAACTAAATCTCTTCGATTTTCCAAGTTGTACGTTTAACATTTTAATCACAGTTCAAAAAAACTGTCTTTGAATTTGTTCGAGCATAAAAACTCATTGACTTCCATTCGTTTTAAAATATCACTAAAAATTAATCAAAACTAATTTTTCAATGTTTTCCAAAACTAAGGCCTAAATCGAAAAAGTCACACGAGTACAATTCGTTTTGTCAAGGAAATACATGTACTGGCCAAATGTTAAAACAATCTGATCAAAGTTTAACAATCGCTGGGTTGTCCCCCATAAAAGAAGTTCTCATTTCTGATCAGATGGCCGCTATACTCGCGGTGAGACGACAGAGCGGGTGCTGGCATACATTTACCATACCGGTGCCTGACAAAGTGTGTTTACGTGACAAAGAGTGCAATTTTGTAATGCTTAGCGAAGTGTTTCGACCCGTTGGGCTTGGTAAGTTCAGTTACCGTAAGTGGTAAGAACTTGATGAGAAAGTTATGAAAAGCGGGTTTGAGCTGGGACGATGCTGTACCCGATGAGTTGGGATAAACTCTAACATGTTTTAACGAAGATAAAAGGACACGGTTGGGGTAAAACCAAAAGTCTGTCAGGTCTCGACGGATTTTTCTGAAGTTCACACAATAAATGTAAGATGATGCGGTATTTCTTTTTGAACTCATGTGTTTTTTCGTAAATTTATGAGAAAACAAATTTTTTACACCCCTGAAAAAGAGGGTGTTGCGGAAAATAATCCATCGCCTACAATTTTGAAGTTACAGAACTGAAAAAAGATTTCTAGGTTGCTAAATGTCTTGTCTACAGATCCAGTGCAAAAGTTTTTCGATAATTTGATCTTTTGAATTTTAAGAATTTTTTTCTCAAAACATACCCCCTTTTTCGCTTTCTGAATTATTTTGCTTATAATTTTACACATGAATTGAAATCAAAAACTTTTGCACCGCCTTTCTAGATTGCTAGAACCGCTTTCGATTGATTTATTTGCCATTCCTGTACCTTCAAAACTGTGGGAGAAGGATCACTTCAAAGGTCAAAAGGCAAGTTTTTATGAGAGCCATTTTTCTAAAAATGCATTTTTTCTTTCATAATTTTTGAACTATTTCTTGTTTTTAAATAAACCCAACTGCTTTTGTAGCTCTATTTAAGTTCTATCGATCGATATATTAGCCATTCCTGCCCCTTCAAAACTGTGGGAAAGGATCCAGATCAAAGACAATAAATGTAAATTTCAGAACACAAGTTTTTTGTAAAAAAAGTTTTTTTCCATAATCGCTAACAATTTTTTTTAAATACACTCTATTGCTTGGTAGCTCTTTTTGAGCCTTTTCGAATGATATATTTACCATTCTTATACCTTCAAAAGTGCGGGAGGCGATGACATGTTTAAACAACAGCTAATTAACTGATGACTCAGAGCAGCCGGACTCAGAACAAACAGTAGTTACACCATCATAATTAACATTGAGTGATATAATGTTTCGTTTGAGTACTAAAGCATTTCAAGCAAGGCCATGTATGAACTCTCTTGTTATTCACGTAGAGGAAAGTCCAAAGATGTTTCGTAATTAGGGAGGGAAGGGGGAAATCACTTATCCATTGGCGCGCCAAGGTCACGTTATTGCGCGTCTTCTACTCCGTCTGGGAGACGAACCAATGTAGGTACTTGAGAACCAATTATATTGTTGGTTACGCGAGAAAATTCTCTATAAGATGAGTTTATAAACAGAAAACCTACCATTATCCAAATTCGACCCAGACTGTGCCCTTAAAATGTCACATAATCTAAAATTTCTCAGGAAATCATTGTACTCTAAAGCTGAGGTAGAATTGGTTGATTATACCGACTCTTCTCAAACTAACTACGGTTTTAATGCATATGCAGTAACTGATAATGGTAGAAAGGAATCGAACTTGTTATTCAGCAAAACTAAAGTTGCCCCTCTGAAAAGAAAAAACTTTACCCACATTGGAGCTCCTAGCCGTGTTTCTTGCCGTGAAATTTATTATCAATGTGATGCGAAACTTGACTCGAACTAAAATAACACGTGTAAGCTTTGGCATTGATTTTCAAATAGGGATTTCTTGGATCCTTAGGGTGCGTAGACACTACAAGCGGAGCGGGCTCAGCGGAGCGGCACGGCGCGGCGCGGAGCTGAGCAGAGCGGAGTGTGTGTTGAAATGTAAGCTGAGCAGAGCGACCTCCACATGAATCAGTCGCCTTGGAGGATTTCGTGAGTACGGTCCTATTGCTCGACGGCAAGAAACAGCAACGGAAACACCTAGTCCATCCCATCAACATGAGGAGAGATCGCTACGCAGAATACCACTATCTCTTCGAAGCACTGAGGAGAGATGAATCGCAATTCTTCGAGTATTTACGAATGAAACCGGCAAGTTTTGATATACTACTATCCTTTATAGAAGGAAAATTTCCAACGAGATAAGATAAATTTCCTCTTCAGTAATAATTCCCCAATATTGATTGAGGATACATTTATAGCAAAGTAAATTAAGCAAAATTAAAGTCTTTACATAAAGGCTGTATCACTTTATAAGACTACAGGTTTTCGTAGGGCATTAAGAACGAAGGAGCGCCTTGTGGTGACTTTAGGGTGAGTGCAGGTAAAATAATTCCCTTCAGAAATTCGAGGTTGTGCCAGAGAAAGCTAAGTGAAATAACTGACAAATACTGACTTGTCCTTACCGAAAAATTTTCCAATTACAATGTTTTCGTTAGCATTGGAAAAAATTAACCAAGCTCAAAATATTTTGCAGTTTATTGTGTATTAGACACTCATTGAGTCCACCTCCTCAACATACGGCCTCCTATTCCTCCAATTATTAAGAAAAAATTAAAACTTTAAAAAAAATCGTACGTAACTATTTATTTTGCAATTAAATTGAATCAGAAATAAAATAACAAATCAGAGAAAGCTAAAGAAAAATGAAGTAAATACCTAATAAAACCAAATGGGCAAAATTAAACTAAAATATTACATGCCAAACTATCAGTTAAAGTTGTAATACGATTAGTTGAACAAATTATTAGTTATGTATTATACTTTTCTTAAATCAATCGACGATTCTACCCCTGTGAGATATAACGATCCAAAGACGGAGCCGAAGAGAAACGATCGCCGCAAGCGTCAAAAAATCCCAACGAATTTCCTGAGCGCGCTGGTCCGCTCCGCTTTCAGTGTGAACAGCCAAGCGTTTCTGCATTCAAACATGTAAAAGCATTATCGCCGCTCCTCTCCGCGCCGCTCTGCTCCGCTCGTAGTGTGAACGCGCTCTTACTCAGCGTATAAAGAGTTACACAGACTCTTGGAAGAAATTTTTACAAGCAGTGTAGCCTATACAACGCTTAGAATCTACGTAAGGAATCAGGTAAAAATAGTTAAAAAAATAATTTCGTATTCTAAATTATCTCAATTCAAAACAAATAATGAAAAACAATGGAGCTCATTCACTTCCGGGTTAATATTGAATTTAGCGCGTCAACGACTTTGAAACTTTTTTGGTATATTTAGGTGATAAGAGACATTTTAAAATGTTTAACATCAATGACATTTTCCTTACAAATACTTACTATTCTAGATTTTTAGCTTTAAAGTCATTGGAACGTCATGTATAAAATTTAACAAACAGATTTGTCGATAAGTTTAAATACAGTATTGACTGAACAATAGGTGAGGTTAGATTGGGTAAAGTAAACCTAAAATAACTTAATTTAACCATACGAAGACCGATGTTTTCGCACCAAAAACCTGTTCGGGTTCCACATCCACCTTACACCGGAGGAGCCATATCAAAACTGCTATTGATGCTATTCTTACTTGAACGTTATTAACGCTATCTTGAATACTAAGCATTTGCGAATTCAATTTCATTCATGTAAAAAGTCATAAAATGTTTCGTATTACCTAAATATACGGGAACAAAATTCAAAATCGTTGACGCGCTAAACTCAATACTGACCCAATTCTGTTCATAAGCCAAAAATAATTAAGCCAATAAATTGTTTCAATCATTCAACAAGATGTAACAAATCATGAGGAAAGAGACATTGCACATCTATTAAACAAATTCTTCACTAACACAGCATAAAACAACTGAAACATCCTTCACATAACTAAATTTAAAAAATTGAACTCAGCTTGAACCCGCCTACCGACGAGATAGATCTAAGAAAGAATCATTGTTAATCATCACAAAGTTGTTGAATATTCCACAACACTCATGTCACAATGAAAGATTAATAAACATGAGTTTATTACATTAAATATTAAGGCACAATTTATCAGACATAATTACGAAGAATGCAATTACAACAATTATCACGACCTGACAAGTCAAGAACTCCCAGTTAAGACTAAGCCGCCCGCCAGGCACGCATTGCGGTGACTCAGAGATCGAGACTCATCCACGAGTGCTTCAATTGAGTTACAGACAATTAAGTTCAAATATTAGAAACCGTTTTTTGAAAGACTACATAATACTCGGCGAAAAAATGTGGTAAATATTTCGCATGTGTATGCAAGGTTGTAAGGGTGTGTTAGATTATGAATACTCTGCCCTTCCGTGAAGGCATCGAGGGTTCGAATCCCGGCGCTGGGTGGCGATTTTCTCCGTTGGGCATAAGAGAAAAATTCAAAGCGCAATACCCCACTCAACCCGTGTGTCTGAAATGGGTACCTGTCTTGATCGGGGAAAAGCGTCATGGCGTCCTGTTAATTTTAAGGCATTTGAAAAACCAATGAACAAGGTGATATGGATCAGGCTTGAACTGTAAATAAAGCATTCATTGATAACGATGTTTGTTTGTTTATGTTCTTCGACTCTAATTCAACTGGCAAGACTAAGGTAATTTATAGATGAACCTCGATTGGTCTCCGATGATCCTCGATTGGTCTCCGACTTATACCGGCAAGCGCATACATGAATGGTAAGCGAATAGATGAACGTAAGTAAATGTTCCAATCTGTTTCATAGTACAGCATAGTAAAGTGTTCATTAACTATATTGTGAACAATTTTGTAGAAGAATAAATATTAAATAAGATATTCGACAAATTGTTTCAAGCGTGATGCAGTGTACGTAACAATGTCATAACACACGATTGATGGGTCACGTCCATCTATTATCCGCACGGCTCTCATTCACTGCAGCACACTACCTGCAGCATGCCACCTGCAGCACTCCACCTGCCGAATACCCCCCGCAGCACACTACCTGTACCACACCACCTGCATCACCCTACCTGCAGCACTCCACCTGCAGCACGCCACTGTAGCATGCAACCCCCAGCACACTACCTGTAGCAAACCACCTGCAGCACACTACCTGCAGCACACCACCTGCATCACCATACCTGCAGCATACATTTGTGAGGCTGTAAACCACGGATGACCGTTCTTAAATGTGGCGGCCATTAAGGAAGACGTCTACCTAAAATCAAGAAAATGGCTGTAACGTTTGTTGTAATGCTTCTAGATCAATGATAATTGGCTTACGTATGTATTCTTGGAAGTAAATAGGGGTCGTCTCCACAATTTATTCCCACTCTCGACACAATTTTGGAGAAAACGGGTGAAAAGGTTGGGGAAAGTGCGGACTTTTCAAAAGACATCTCAAAAACTACTTATCGTAGAACAATGATTTAGGTATCATTAGATGCGCAATAAGTTGCTGCATAAAACGTCGAAGAATTACGTTGATATTCACGATTTTTTCTTAGTAACATAATAATATTTTCGTAAATAATTACAAATTTGTAGAAATTAGGTAATTTTTACATATGACTGTAACGTTATTTCTATGAAATCCAGATCAATTGACAAGCATATGTATTTTCAGAAATAAGCAGGGTGTCTCCATAACTTGGTCCCATTTTTGACGTAATTACGGAGACAATTGTTAGAAAAGGGTGAAAATGGGGGAGTTCAAGTTTATTTTTTAAAATCTATTATCTCCGAGAGTTTTTATCATAGAGCAATGATTTAGGTATCAATCGATGCGCAAAGAGCTGTTCTATCTACTGACATTATATTTTGTTTTAACTCATATTAATTTTTGAATTTTTTTATAAATTTGATAATAGCTAAACTATTGGGAAATTCAACGTTATCCTCCGGCTCTATATGCAGCAACTTATTGCGCATCCAATGACACTTAAATCATTGTTCTTCAATAAGTACTTTTTGAGACGTCTCCTGAAAAGTTTACACATTTCTGCCCCATTTCCCCCATTGTCTCCAAAATTATGTCGAAAGCTGGAAAAAGTTATGGAAACGACCCCTATTTATTTTTATAAATACAAATGTGTGTGCTAATTTTTATTGATCTAAATTCCATAAAAAGAACGTTACAGTCCTTGATTCCTCGATTCCTTGATTCGTCGATTTCAGGGTGGACGTCTCCCTAAACCAACCGAAAATTTTGCACCCTCAAATCATCCATGGCCACCTATAAATTTCACGTCCGAGCTCGTGCTTGGTTATGAGCTCTGTTAAAGACAGAGCCTGCCAACTACCCAATAAATCATCCTTGATCGACTGTCACATCCTTAATCCACCGGCGACACGTCATTGATTTTCAATTGGGTACCTTATCTACATATGTATCAAATTTTTGGGAATATTGAGCATAGTTATCGGATCAAGTATTAAAATCTTGTATGATTTGGTGCACACTTTGTGATGGAACGAAATTGTTGATGCTGATCTATCATTGGTTTTAGTGCCAATTTTCAACATGTGTAAATGATATTCCGTTAAAATTTTAGGCTCAGCGTAAGTCATGCAGTGACGATCAAAGTTGTTTGCAGCACACGCGATTGTGTAATTAATTTTAATGACAATAGTTTGATGGCTTGTTAAAACTTATGCTAAAGCCTTTTGACTTTCATAAGTTAGAATATTTAGCGAATGAAAATACACGTAGCGGCTGAGTACAAACAAAGTTCGGCAACGTTCGCATGGCACGCAATGCAGTCGACCTCAAGTCTTGAGGCCATATTTATTCTACACTGTAATCTTTTACGTATTTACATGGCATTCCATTCCATTGTATTTTTCCGCCAGTATTAAGCCGCAAAGCAACGATCAGGGTTGGGTGCAGCACACGCGATTGTGTTATCACTTCCAATGACAGTATGATTGTTCGATGACTTTTCCAATTTTTCAACCTTGCAAAACTGTTCCAGTTCAACACGGGTTAAAATACGAAGATAATCCCTTATGATGTTTATTAAAAAAACACTCAATGGTTAAAGTTTAAATCAGTCAGTCTCTACAGGCAACGTTTTGAACCAGTACATATGCAAGAAACATTTGACTTTCATAAGTCAGAGTATTCAGCGAATGAAAGCACACGGAGTTACAAATACGGACTGGTACCCTCCGTCAGTAAAGAATTTTAGAAAAATTGGCTTGTTTTGTTCATATGTTGGAAATAAATACATATTAATTCCCACCCAAAAGATGTCTCTAATGAAACGAGCTCGAGAAACTACACCCGTTTATTTCAAAATAAATGAAATTCCTTGAGCAAATCCAGGAAATGTAAGAAAAATAATTCCCTCACAATAAGACAGCGACGCACATTTATTTGTATGTACATTGAGAAATTTGATTTACCCATGATCTGCCTGACCATTGGAACTGTTGTAGAAAGAAAGGAAATGAAACGGAGAAGCACTGAGCATAACGAAAAATTTCGAAGGAAAAATAAGAGTCGCATATAAATAAATGCATATTATTTGCAGACGCTGAAACAACATGATAATATGCATCCCAGATGAAAATACAACATACCATGTACAAATGTCTATTTTTGCCTCATACAAAAAACTCATCTGTAACATTCAAAAGATTAGAAGTCAGTGAGTTTTTATGCTGGAAAAAAATGAAGACAGTTTTGAAATTCTTGAAACATTTTTAACAAACTAAAACTCTTCGATTTTCCAATTTGTACGTTTGATTTTTTTTATCACAGTTAAAAAAAAATTCGTATATGTTAGTTAATGATCGAAAATCGCATTTTAAAAAAACGGAAAGCACAATAGAAAATTCTAGCGTTTGGGTTTGTTTGTAATGTTTTAAGGACTTCAAAACTGTATTTGAATTTGTCCTAGCATTAAAAATCATTGACTACTAGTCTTTTTAGAACATCACTGAAATGAACTAAAAAACTAATATTACATTTTTTTTCAACAACTAAGGCCTGTATCGAAAAAGTTACACGATTACAATTCTTTTTTTATATATACATTTACTGGCCAATTTTCAGATAAATCGGATGAAAAAAATAGTAAAAATGGGTTGTCTCCCATAAACTAATTAATAAGACATCATTTATCACTATTCTTGTTTGAATTTATCCAACTCAGCTCAATCGGTGGGGTTTCTTTGAGTCTTTAAACTATAGTCTACTTATCTTGAATGCAACGTAATGAACGCACCATTCTAGCCAAGAAACACTTACCTCGTTAATTTCTGGTCAGTCAGACAGATCGCCTCCAAATCTTAACGTGCTAACTTCACCCACCTACTAAATTGTACTTCGCATTTCCTAAAGTGTATGGATGCGGATTTAGAAAAGTTATGAAAGCGCTAATTGGAACGAGCTACAGTGTGATTGCGGAGATTTTGCAATTAAGGATCATGAGGTATTTCTCAGAAACACAGAAGCAGAAAAACTTGATTTGACTGATATTAGGTTCGCCGTAGAACTAGAAGCATAAGCAAATTCGAGAGCAAGAATAATATTTCAGTAAACGTTGATAGTTTTAAGGGGTTCAACCCAGGCCCATGTCGGCATGATGGGCCATTTTTTTTACATAGGATTCTTAGGTTATGGATTATTGTGCCCTAAAATTTTATGGCGCTACGGACGCTAAAACCACTCCTACCATGGGAGGGTGTAAGGGGATCAAAAATCATGAATTTTTGACCCCATATAAAAAGAGAGCAAAACGGAAAATGGGAAATCTGGCTTTATAAGTTTGTAACCAATATTTCAAGAATTCCAAAACTGTCTTTGGTTTGAATGAAGGAGGAAAACTGATTGAATCCTATTCTTTTGAAATATCCCTAAAAATGAACTAAAAAGTAGTATTTCCAATTTTTCTACAAACTAAGGCTAAATCGAAAAAATGGAATTGACAAACTTTGTTTCTTTTTAGAAATTACGTGCAGTGGTTAAATTTCAGAAAAATCAGACCACAAATAAAAATCCACCATTTTCCAAATAACGAAAAAATTCTTTTAAAGGTAATTTACAATTCCCAGTGTAAGTATGAAATTATGCGTGGAGATTATGGAAAAACATGAAAACAGCGTACAAGTACAAAAAATTGTTCGTCATATTACACGTCAACAAAAAAAATTGTTTTTGGCTCACGCTAAAAACCCTTCATTTCCAACTTTCAACCTAATAGAAGTCGGTGAGTTTTTATGCTAGGAAAAACAAAGCCAGTTTTGAAATTCTGGAAACATTTCTAACAAACTGGAAATCTTTGATTTTCTAATTTGTGTATTCATTTTTTATCATAGTTCAAAATCAAGAATCTGGTATATTTTAGTTAGTGATCGCATATATAATGAAAACGAAAAGTTTTGAATACAAATTCTAAAATGTCAGTTTGTTTGCAATGTTACGAGAATTTCAGAACTGTATTTGAATTTGTTCTAGCACAAAAACTCAATGACTTCTATTTTTCTAAATATCCCACAAATGAACTTAAAAAGTGAAATTTCCACATTTCCAAAAAACCAAGGACTAAATCTAAAAAGTTACTTGTGTAAAATGTTTTTTTTCCAAACATATATATACTGGCCATTTATCAGACGAATCAGATCAAAATTTTCATGTCTATGGGTTGAACCCCTTAATTATAATAATGAATTCTGTCCACTTAGAATACCATCAAAGAATAAAGATGTGGTATCATTACTGTTGATTACAGATAAAAACTAGGCTCATTATGTTCTCATGATATCAGTCTTTTATGTAAAACAAGTTATCATTACACAAAACATGCGAGTCCGTGTTGTTTATCAGTTTTTACAAGGTTAGATATTCTAGATAAACATAAAGACGATTGCTCCGTTCACACTTCAACAATGTATGGATTTGAAGGAGGTAAATGGATATTTAAATTGAGCATCGTTTTACAATTTATGCTGATTTCTAATGAACGTTGATAAAAGTAGATGTGTCGATCAAATCAAAGTTCAAATTACACCATGAACATTCAGAAGCACAATCCTAATTTATTCTATCGCTGTGCAAAATCTGAAGCAGATGAATACTCCCGTTTAGAACTATGTAATGATAAAGGTGCTGCTCAAAAATTTGTAGAATATTCAGAAAAATAAACAAAGAGAATTTATGGTCTCGTGAAATAAATAAGAAAAATTAATTCACCGTGAGATAAATTACAAAAATATAAAGAAGACACAAGATGTTACGTATGTTGTGAAGAATTTACAAATGATGATTTGAGATCAAAAAGCACAAGTAGGCTAACGAAATTTTGCTGCAAAGTATGCTCTACGGCTGAGCACACTAAGATTAGAAGTTTTCGTATTCAAACATCAGAGCTCAAGTAGGCTAAGCGACACTACGGCATAGGGTAAAGGTCAAGGGACACTTGATAGGGTAAAGTAAGACAAGCGCACTTATTTAGAAAATTTGAAGACAAGCGCACTTCTGCAGAAAATGTGAAGACGCCGCGTACAATGAAAATGTTCTTAGCTAGAACTCCGATAAAATATTGAATTCAATGCATAGATGCAAATCACTGGTTGCGTTAAATTTTTGAAAAATTATTTTTGGATGATTTCAGTAACAACTTTTAATTTAGTGTGTATTACAGAATATTTGATAATTAGCACGTAATCAAAATTGGGGCTTTTATGTATTTTTTAGTCATTTATCATTTTACTTTCATTTTGTGGCGCAATTTTAGGCAATAATGAGGAATGAAAATTGTTTCTACGTTTGCATAAGAATCTTCACTTTGATTTCCATGTCGATTTAGAAATTATTCAAGTCTGCAACAGTGGTAATATATATAGATGCTGAATTGAGCTCGTTAGTTTCAGGGCAACTTTAGAAAAATATCCATAAAATATGCTTCCGTGGAGGAAAAGTGTACATGTTGTTAAGTTCAAACTATCGTATTCTACTGTTCACATTATTGAAAATATTCAATAAATACCATATTATGAGCAACTGTTATTGCAAGATTTTCTCTTGGCAGGAAACGACTTTCGTCTGTACGGGAGGTAGTGTGTGTGCGCACATATGCATTCAAATGCCCCCTTCACCCCATGCGCCTCAGAGGCTATATAAGTTTACTGCCCCTCAGGCATAGCTCTAATCGATCGCGCCCGAGCACCTGTCCGAGCGATCGATTAGCGCTATGCCTGAGGGGCAGTAAACTTATATAGCCTTTGAGGCGCATGGGGTGAAGGGGGCATATGAAAGCATATGTGCGCATATTTGTAGATCCTCGCCTGTCTTCGTTCTCGTCAAGTAAACGTCTCTCAGAAGACCAGCGTTTCCATTCCTTAAATGTGGTGGTCAGAGATTCGACAAACTCACGAAAAGGTTCGCCTGTGAAGATTTTGGAGTTTAGCAAGTGAAGAAGATTAAGAAGAAGTGAAGAAGTTGCGGTGACAAGTGATGACCGGAAGCAACTGCGACAATAGAATCAGAGAACTCCACTCGTCTGTCCTGAGAATCAGCTTCAAGATACCGTTTTCAGCTCTACTCGAGAACTATAGAACAGTGCAGGTATCGAAGTGGGAGGACATTTTCTACTCCGTCCGAACATAAGTCCTTTTGTTTGATACAGGAGAGGACCTAGAAGTAGTCCTCGAGCTAAATTTTGGTGAATTAAAAAACGACGAGTAATCTACAGACTACTTCGCCTACGTCGCAAAGCTACATCGTAAACAGCTACATCTACGATAACATCCCAGCGTGCGTCTACAGCGGCGAGCGACTTCAAATACTCACACACGAGTTAAGTAAAAGATAATGAATAAGTCGTTCAGCTTATCTTTTCAGTGCAGTGCTTGGCAGCCCGTGCAGACAGTGAGTTAGTTTTTTTGAGTAAGTTTTTTGCTTGGCTACAGGCAGATCATATTTTTGCACATGCTCAAGGGCGTGAGCAGCGAGCGAGCAATATGCGTTAGGCTTTCCGAGGAGCAGTACTGGCAGTAGTCAACTGAAGCGGTGCAAGATTTGCTATAGCATTTGGAAGTGAGTGCTGTTTTTGTTGACGATTTCTTTCATTACTTCTTCAAAAATTTTGTGTCTATTGTGTTATTTCTGGTGTGTTAAATTTATATATTTTGTATGCTGGTGTATAAATTTGTGATGTTTAGGGTTGTGTAAAATTGAATTGATTTAATAGTAACACTATGTCTGACTCAGACTCGGAAGAGTTTATCAGGTCAAGAACGACCAAAACGAGAAGAGGTTGAGTCTCAGTACCACGCTTCAATGCTGATAGTGTTACAACAAGTATGAATACGGTCCCAGCTATGTCTGAGCCTGCGGCTTGCTGGGCGGTTAGCCAGAATACGACTGCTACGACAAATAGCTCAATTTTTGCGAGGGAGATCGCCGCGGCCATGCCGAGAACGGGAACAATACTTTCCAATGTGAAACTACCGCTTTTCAGAGGTCGTAGGCTTGTGGAAGATGCCGAATTCTGCGAAAATAAATCGTTTAGAACGCACGTCAGTAATCTGCTAGCGTACATGACTCTATTACCCGATATAAACTCTGATGGTGCCAAGAAAGCGCTTTTGGTGAGGTCGGCCAATAAGCAGGTAGGAGATTTAAATTCAATAATTCCAAAGTTAGCAAATTTTGATCTACACTATTCCTTTGAGGATGTACTCAAAATTTTGAACGACAAATACGTCGCCAAAGGTGAGATGTCTGTACACGCCTTAGCTTGTGACTTGAATAAGCTTCAATTCATCAGAAGTGAAAGTATAGCAGCTCAGTTAGTTACCGTTTTTTCGAAGATACGTAAACCGTCGGAGCATTTGTTGAATTCAGCCGCAAAAGCGTGGCAAAGGCACCCTTTTTCAGGGCTAGTGCAAACCAACCCGAGTTGAAAAGACTTGTAGAAGACATCATTGACCCGAGTCTAGCAATCACCGTGTTAGCACCTTTACTTGATGAAACGTTCGCGAAAAATGTTTTCGATGCGTCTTTCAATACTTCGGAGGAGTTGTTGGCACGAATAGTAGCCGCGGTTCGAAATCACCCCGAAAGTAAACCCATAGTAGCGACAAGTACAGGAACAGAGAGACCTTTGTAGTGGACGTGAATAACGAGTCAGAAGACAACGCTGACGTGCAAGAATCCCTTCTGGAAAGCGAAATGTTTTACGGAAATTACCGTAGCCGCCGTTTCCCGAGGGCAAGTCGTCTCCCCGATCTTGGCTGAGAAATCCGAGAGTGAGAAATAATAACTTCAGCGGGTACGTATGGGATTGGGCAATCGGATCCCTTGAATGTCACACAGTGCGAGCGGAAAGCTCGTGTCGAGCTCTCCAAAACTTTGCAGTTAGAGCGAGAGGGTCTCCTTCCTGTAGTTTATGCAACGGTTCAGGTCATGTCGAAGCCAACTGTCGATCCCGAAGAGATCAGAGCACACCTAGAGGATCCATTGGTACCTGCTTTGCTTGCAGGGAGGAAGCATTTCGTTCGAAACTGTAGAGCGTCAGATGATGAAGTTGGCAGTATCGTAGGTACAACGCAAACAGAGGCGACAATAGCCGGGGCAGGCATGATGTGCACTATGCTGAGGATCCCGAGAGAGAGAATGATTATCGAAATATAGGAGGTGCAGGTAGGAGCGAGTCGATTGTGCCCGAGGGTCACAGCAAAGATCTCGTTAATCTGAACGTTGTGGCCGAGACGGATCCAGGTACGACCGAGATGACACAATCATTCTTAACAATAAGGAAAAGTATTTAAGCGCGCTGTTAGACAGTGGCAGCGAACAATGCCTCATTAGTTACAGCAAAATCAAGTGCCGAAATGAGAATGTGAAACCGAGTTGTTTGAGCGTTAGAGGCATAAACGCTTAGGGTAACGTTAGCGGTGAGGTTGACTTAACTATTTCGATACCTGGTACTGACAAGGTACTTAAGACTAGTGCTTTAATTGTTAGAGATGCTAAATTAAATTAAGATTTAATTTTAAGACGAGATGTTTTGGATAATGCAGTAAGTAATTTCAAAGATGGTTCCCTAATGTGGGAAGGAATGAAAGAACCTTTCAACGAAATAGAAAATAAGCCAACGGTAAGTACAGAAGCAATGATAATCAATATTGTAAACAGCGACTGTTGAATGTCAAATGTAGTTGCTATGCAGAGCAAGCGCAAAGGCCGCCAGGTCCGCTGCAGAGTGAATGACGGCGAGGAAATAAAACGTGAGGAAAAAAGCTGTGCTCGAGCGTGTAGCTGAGAAGCCAAGGGCGGAGGCAAAAAGAAGAGGCCACTAGTGGTTCACTGTGCGGCATTAGATGTGCCTGGTAATTCAATCAAGTTAATAAACGGATGGGTAAAAAAGGCAAAGCCCGGTGAATATATAGTGTTAAAAAGAGGCCTAGAAAATTGCATGCTAATAGCAGTCTCTAGTTACGATAAGACAGGATGATAATGTACCATTGATGATGCTTAATCCACAAGACGAGCTGTAGATGAGGAAGAGGTAGAATCTGAAATCTATCTCAAGAATGTAGAGGAAGCGCTGAAGGAAGCGAATTGTGTATAGATGAGCCCTGAGGCTACGTCGAATTCAATTAAAGTCATCTCGAGTCGTGGTGGAAATGTGAATGCCATGGTTGAGGAGAGACCTGAGTTAAAGGTTGAAGAACTTGGACATAATTGTCATTTTTCTCGTAGCATGGAACGAGGCATTTATGCACAAGTTGAGAGTGTGCCTAATGTACAGAAGGACGTACGTCGTCCGTTAACGACTGAAGACATGTTATGCGACGAAGCTGACGTAAAATTACCACTGACTGACATGTTAAATGATTTCCGTGACGTGATCACGCTAGTAAGAGAGACTGTAGATGTTACGAAGGGAACGAAACACAAGATTGGGCTTAAACCTGATACTCCAATCTCAAATATACCACCCTACCGTGTCCCTCATAAATATCAAGAGGAGTTGGCAAAATTAACACGAGACATGCTCTTACAGAGCATAATCGAGAACTCCATGTCGGACTATAATTTCCCTGCTATTGTTGTTAAAAAAGAGTTGTGAGATACGGCCAGTAATTGATCTCAGAGCTTTGAACAAGATAGTTGTTTAAAAATCGTATCCTATTCCGCGTATAGATGGAATATTGTCAACACTTGGGGGAAACAGTGTATTCTCGACACTGGACCTTAGGTCCGCATCTCATCAAGTAGAACTAGAGCAGGAAAGCCGAAAGTTTACAGCCTTTAGTATTGGCTACGAAAAATACCAATTCCGTAGAATTCCCTTTGGACTTAGTTCAAGTCCGAGTGTATTCCAATGTGTTATATCTTCCGTTCTTGCACCTACTTTAGGTAGGTTGTGTTTTGTGTTCCTAGATGACATGTTGGTGTACTCAAAATCTATAGACCAACATCTGTTTGATATTAGGACTGTCCTTACGACGGTCCGCCCTGGAAATCTATCCATTAAACTCGAGAAATATCAGTTCTTTAAAAAATCTATTGAATACCTAGCACATGTTATTTCGGCTGAAGGAATACGTTGCGAAGAATCCGCAAAATTTTCCGGCACCAGTAAATGTGAAGGAATTGCAGCAATTCCTGGGTGCAGCGAATTATTTTCGAAGTTATATTCCTCTGTTTGCAACAATTGCAAATCCGCTGTCTAAACTTTTGAGAAAAAACGTTAACTTTGATTGGAGTAAAGACTGCCAACAAAGCTTTGACTATATTAAATCAACTCTGACTTCCGACACTGTTTTACGACATCCCGACTTTAACAAACAATTTCATCTTTTTACATACGCTTCGAATACTGGTTTAGGATCAGTTATATTGTGGTCGGAACATTGCGATGATAAAAGATTGCGACCTGTTGGTTATTTTAGTTAACGCCTGAACGCTAGCCAAAGGCGTCATAGCACAACCAAAAAAGATTTTTTTGCTATTGTAAGCGCTTTTAAAGCTTTCAAATATCTAATCATCGGATATCCTCTTTACATTTACAATGACCACCTTCCACTCGCCC
>JACJUY010007823.1:22189-36116 GCA_014220935.1 Platorchestia sp. MABIK
TAAGCCAAATAAAAAGACTAGAGAAAACTGATAAGCGTAAAAGCAATGCAAAGGTTGATGGCAAATTGATTAAAGTCACTGATTTTATGAGAAGTAAACCGTCAGATCACCAAAACAAAGGAGCATCCGCAGAACTAAAATTTTGTGTCTCTATTGCCGAACATAACCTACCCATTGCTCGTTTAAATAATTTGCCTGTACTCATTTCTATCGAACGTTCTGACTCTAAATTAACCAAAAACATCAAGAACGCACATACGAAAGGAATTAGTTTTTCTTTCAGATATAATAGATCCTGACTCCTGATGGTTTAATCAACCTGGTATATAAAGTAAATGTGACGAAGTTCTCCCTCATTATTAACGAAACAACAGATGTTTCTACTCTCAAGCAACTTGCAGATCTTCTGGTTACCACCATTTCCTTATCTGCGTAAATTGCATTTTGACAGTTTTTTTGCAGGTTCCAGTGAAGCGTCACAACCATACCCCACTGAATATTCAGAATAGAAAACATTTCATTATAATATAAATGGTCACAGAGCGTGCAAGGTAGTGTTTTGTTCTACACTGAGAATCTCACCATAGCGTTTAACTTGTGTGATCAATAAGAAAGTGAAAGCAGGTATTGCTTTGCTAGATAAAAGAGGCAAGCATGTGCCTGCTAAAAAAATTTCCCCTGAGATAAAGAAGAAGTGTCAACAATTCTTAATAATTTCCCAAAGTACAAATCTCACTCCAGTGATAGTCCAAAATTACATTTCAGTCCTGATCTTTCCTACCCAAAATGCATTCGTTGTACACGGAGAGAAATCTTGATCATCCCGTCAACTCATTCGTTTTCATGACAGAACTCAAAAATTCAGCGTAGGAAAACAGTTGCCAAAGAAAGACACCTGCCTGTGCTAGATGAGATGAGTTCAAGATGAAAAATAATGCAAATCTAGGTGTTGAAGAGAGAAGACGTAGCTTTAAAAAAGTCCATAAGGAGCAGACTACACGGGTTGAACTTGCGCGCAAGGAACTAAAGGAAACAGAAGAAAAATGTCACCATCCTAGTTCCCTCCTACTGTGCATTACGTTTGACCGGGAGGAAACTCAGCCGATTCCTTACCTCAACATTTCTGTTGCTTTTTAAACAAGGCAAATGTGGTTGTACAACCTCGGAATAAATACATGACATGATAAGGGTCACATTTTGTCTAGCAAGAGATCGAAGGGAAGCGAGGAAGTTGTGAGATCGTTTCATCAGATTTAACTTTCCTACAGAAAAATCATCTTCATAATTACTACAAGATTCAAACATTTTAAGACTGTTGTGACGTACAAACCGCAAAAAAAACATTGTCGCTACCTTAATGTTTATCTGTATGAGTACTCACATGAAGGACGAGTTTATCGATGTCCCAAGCCCCAGTCAGTCATACTTTACGTTTTGGACGGTCGACACAAAAAGAAACAAATTTACCTGGTTGAAACTGAAATGGCTGAAAGTTTCCCAGAAAAACGAGTGCTTGATGCAGTACAAGTATTCCAGCGATCATCTCAAGGAACATCGTACTATTGACTTCAGCAAACACAACAAGCTATCTGAACTTAAAACCGTCCTCCTGGAGCCTCTTTGTAAAGAATTAATGAAACTTTCATTCGAAAAATTCAAAACCTGCACGACTTAACTGCTTATATACCATCTCATCTTGTGGGCTTCTTCACCAATCTGCCCCATGGAATCAGAAAAAAGAAATCCAATTCCGAGTGTATTCCGGATGAAGAAACTTTGGTGTAGCTGAAACACAAAGTTGTTCAAGTTAATGTTAGAATATAATTAAATCTACGTTCATGCCCATTCCTCATTTTATTATGCACGCAGGAAATAGTTTTTACATTAGGTTAGAATCTATTGAATATCACGTCCATGTGAAAATCGCGTCCATCTGAGAAGAGCAATCGCTGAATTAATGTCGGAACGCCTGCATCGGAACTAATAGACCCATGTTGAACAAATTCAACATAGCCTAAATCAAAATTAAACGTGCTATTTATTGTGTTCGTCGCAAATGTGCACTTCTCTTTTCTATCTATTGTTTCCTTTCGACTAGCTACGCAGATTTTTTTTCCAATTACGCACAGTTAATGCTCATACGAGGATGATAACTTATGAGTGTTAAATTTTGTGTTTGACGGAGATTATGATTAAATACTAATCCATGATTTACTTTTTGTTATCTTTTATCATCTTTCCCTGATAAATGATTTAATTTGCGTTACAGATTGAGGAGTAAAAAACATTTAGGCTGTCAGACCACTAAACGTGTCTAAATCCATTGAAAACCTCTTTGTAATCATTTTGCTTGTTTTCTGAGTAGATAATGGTGTATTGCAGTATTGGGATTTCTCAAACTTAAACTAAGAAATAAAAGCTGTATCACTCTAACCCTTACGTAACGTGTCACTAGAAGGAAAAGATTTGATTTTGTTCACTATTCTGTACATGAAAATATTGTAGATCACTAACCAATACAATTACTTGCCTTCTCTTTCCTTACGCATACGCCTCACAATAGTTTCAAATTATTTAACACTTGAATCAAAATTTGTTTTCATGTATTATTAAACACCTGCATGCACAATACGCCATAAGAGTTGATTAGTTAGTGCAATAGAAGGTGTTCCAGAACAAGAGGTAGAAAATTGCACACCAAGGAGAAAATGGCAAAGTAAACACTTTTTCTTCTATGAAATTTGCCAGCAAGAATATCGGTTTTTGAAGTATTAGCTGTTTATTATTTTAAAGGATTAAATTCAATGACACAATTACCCGCAAAATTAGTTTTGAATTTACGTTTCAAACACTTCTATTTTATGAGAGTTTAGAAAAATAAAATTTAGTTCTAGGGACATATGGTAAAATAGTTTTAGCGAGGACACTAGAAGAGCCTTGTTTATGCTACAACCATTAGATCTGAGGAAGATCTTATGGCCAGAATTGCAGCATTTGCTGGTGAGATTTCTGACATGCCAGACGTGTTTCCTAATATCCTGTAGTCGCTAAGACTAAGATGTATGAAGTGCATTTATGAAACACATTTCGAACAATTTTGTAAAATAAACTCAATATAAATATCGCTAGTAATTGTGTCATTGAATTTAATTAATCAGTTAAAACGATAAACAGCTATTATCTCAAAAACCTTAATTTTTTTGGAAAACTTCAGAGAAGAAAATGTGTTTATTTAGCCATCTTTTACTACGTGTGTTATTATGCACTTCTTCTTCGGAAACACTCTGTATATTCAATTTGCGTTGAATCAAAGACCTTCATTAAAATACTCAAAAAATATAGTAGAGGAAGCATTAATTTGCTGTTTAGGCCACTCGGCCCCAGAACGCATGGCGCGGCGCAGCAGGACGATGTATACGCGCTGCTGGTTAGGCTACTCTGATTGAAAGACATCTACGCCGCTTATAGGTGAAATGATCACTTAGCCCACTCTGCCAGTTTTGACCTCTGATTTGTGGGTTAGGCCACTCTGCATATTTGCCCTCCAATTATAGTGCAGAGACTAATTCAAAATGAAGTACTGTACATTTAAGCAATGCGTAGATACTGACTGTAGGGAGCTTTCGGCTTTATGATGTTCATGAACATCCTAAAGGATTGGTAAATGTAGACCTACTTGTTTCGATATAGTAATTAGTTAGAAACAAAGTTTTTATTTCGGGGAGTTCTAAAATTCGTGCTGAAACTTATTCAGCATTGAATTTCTGAAATGATTATATTTCACACTTAAATGTAAATCTGGCGAAATTGTTGACCATTAGAAAATGATTAGACCTCTTTTAACATAAAAAAGTGTTTTCAAGAAAATTTATCAATTCCAAATAAATAAACGGGGAATTTACGCACAATTATGATTCCGAACGCTGGATTTAACGTGCACAAAAACCGGAAAACAGGAAATAAATTAAAAAAAATACAGTTCTTGAAGAAAGAGTTTAGAGCCATGTAAATTAATGACAACATTGAAGTGAAAAAAAAGCATAATAAACACGTCATCCTAGAGCCCATACGCTCTCTACTTTGGAGTTCGACTTCCTGTACAGATGATAGTCGTTTCTTACTGAGGGAAAATCAAGCAATAACAGCTGCTCATAAATAGGTATTTATTGAACATTTTCAATAATGTGAACAATAGAGTACGATAGTTTGAACTTAATGCGCTGAACATGTACACTTTTCCTCCTCGGATGCATATTTTATCGACATTTTTCAAAAATTGCTCTGAAACTATCTAGCTCAATTCAGCATCTATACATATTGCCCCAGTTGCAGACTTGAATAATTTCTAAATCGACATGGAAATCAAAATGAAGATTCTTATGCTCACGTAGAAACAATTTTCATCCCTCATACTTGCCTAAAATTACGTCACAAAATGAAAGTAAAAAGATAAGTGACTAAAAAATACAGAGAAAAACAATTTTGATTACGTGCTAACCTTATGTATGTTGTAATACATCCTAAATTAAAATTTGTTACTGAAATCATCCAAACATATTTTTTCAAAAATTTAACGCAGCCAGTGGTATGCATTTATACATTGAATTCAACATTAAATTGGAGTTCTAGCTAAGTACGTTTACATTGTACGCGACGTTTTCAAATTTTCTACATCAGTTCGCTTGTCCTACTTAACACTGTCGAGTGCGGCAAGATCTATCATCGTTCGAAGTATGCCGTAGTGTCGCTTAGCCTACTTGAGCTCTGATGTTTTAATACGAGAACTTCTAAGCATAGTGCGCTCAGCCGCAGAGCACACTATGCAGCAAAATTGCACATAGCCTACTAGTGCTTTTTGCCCTTCAATTGATGCCCCTCATTCCAGAAGTAGATCCGCCCAGCCAGTCCGCACCCACGTCATCCGCGCACATTTTTATGTACGTGTATTGCTGCGTCCATGTGCGTGTAGGGTGCGTCATGTGCACTGGTCCAGAGTTTTCTCATTCCCAGAAGTCGCTGTATGGTTTAACTATGAGTTACCAGATGTCGCCATGCAGTTAGGCTATGCCTTGCTAAAGCGGCCCATAGACGATCAATTTTATTGCCAATATAATTGAGAATGATGAATTTTGACAATTTAATTGATCGTCTTTAATTGACGACCGTCAATTGATTGACTCAATGTATTGACGCAATCAAATCAGTTTGATTTTTTATTGATGGTTCGTCAATATTTCATTCATTGCTCTGAAAGTCGTCGTGTGTAAACCTGGGAAATACTTGGAATTTACTTTTGTGTACAAGCAGATCTGGTACTTTTTGCATGCTGGAGGACGCTGCTACAAATATCTGTTACTTTTTATGTCTTATTATATTAGACAACTATTTTATTTATAATTGTTAACCTACTTTTTTGAATTATCATCAAAAGAACTTGGTACTTCGTACTTTTTATGGAGTGACCAGATGCAATAGTTCATCAAATGATGTAGTGTCCATTCAATGATAGTTCTTAAAATGTTCTGGCTCATTTGCACGTGATTCCTTGAGTAATCGTCCCTTCCGAATATTCTGCCACGTTCCCTGAGCCAGTTTTTGGCCTATGTCTTGCGGTTGCGCGGGAATTTTCTGGGAGATGAAAATGCTACGGTTAGCGCTACAATGGTTATTTCTTCGTCGACCTTCACACTAGGCGTGCGCAGAGTAAATGACTGATTTTCATCAATTATATTGATGAAAAGGTTGACGCCGTTTGTGGGCAACAAAAAATCTCATCAATATATTGAGTCAATGATATTGACAATTGAATTGATCGTTTATGGGCCGCTTTAAAAACATGCCAGTCGTTATTTGGGACTGGCCTTAGGCATTGCGAGCTAATATGCGATATGGAAGGTGTTAAATTACCTGATTGTTTTGAATTCGTGCGTCTACCGGCGATGGGGTGAGATGAGGGAAATTAAAAATGAGTAAAAAGAAAAAAACATTTATCACTAAATGAATCTAGAAATGTTCCATATGAAAAAATTCATCAATTCTCTTTAATACATTAAAAAAATGTATCTTTCTAATGTTTCTTAGATGTTTTTATTTACTGGTTGTCGCATTAATAAAACAATCGTAACTAAATTAATAATAAACAAGGAAAGTTCCGATAAAAAAAATAATGAATAATGATACGATTAATTAATAATGAAATAATGTATCACCTATTGAAATTAATATTACTGTGTGTTATTACTTGAATTAATAACATATTTCCATTATTTATTTAGGAAGTTTTGAAAATGAAACTAAATATCGTCTGTGAATAACACACACAGCAGGTTTAAGTTTTTTAATGTTAATGCACTAGGCAGACAAACAGGAATGAAATAGATAGTTAAACCGTGCTCAAGCACGGTTTAACTCTCCAGTGCGAGGAGGTTCCTTGTTGCTCGTCAAAGTGAGCCTTTGACGATCATAATGTTGAGTCGAAGAAAGAGACGCTGGTGTTGTCGCAGCGTCGAGAACCTTGTTCAATGTTGCGCCAATTGGAAGATAAGTGCCGTCTGGTTATTCAGCCAGCGATTGAAAAGGTTTACAGGCGTCCTAATTCTGGTCTCGAGCAAAAGTAGGAGAGATGCGCAAATGTTCACTGCACGAGGAGAGAAAATTTGAGGTAATTAGTATGTCACATAAACTGGATGAAAGTAAATGGCACGTTTTTAATGAACAGAATTGAAAAACTCTGAGAAAAGCTCTCTTACCCGCTCAACGTTCTGCATTCGGAGCAAAAGGCTTGCGCTACGTGACGAAAAGAACGAAGATGCAGGAACAAAGGAAAATGCTTCGGCAGTGAAGTGCAGTTATACTGTGACAGGAAAGTTTTAATGGTAAAAATAGGGTGATAATTAAGGGTTTAAGTAATTAAGTCAATATGATGCAGAAACTATTTTAATTTATAGGTTTGTAGAAGCTCACCTAAGGAATCTATCCTCAGTAAGATTTCTCCTGTTTTAGTGGCAAGTAAGGTGCAAGGCTCAAGTGGAGCAACGGAACACAGAAGATAATATAGAATTCCTTAATAATACCTTAAAGCAATTAATACTACCTAAATTAAGGACAGCCTATTCGACGACTGTCGAATGAATGGACTCATGGAGAGCAACAATGGTAAGTTAATTAAGGGTCGCCTCTCAAGGAGGACTACAAAGGTAAATTAAGGGTCGCCTCTCAAGAATGACGACAAAGGTAAATTAAGGGTGGCCGCTTAAGGAGGACGACATAGGTAAATTAAGGGTCGCCTCTCAAGGAGGACGACAAAGGTAAATTAAGGGTCGCCTCTCAAGGAGGACGACAAAGGTAAGTTAATTAAGGGTCGCCTCTTAAGGAAGACGACAAAGGTAAAATTAAGGGTCGCCTCTCAAGGTGGACGACAAAGATAAGTTAATAACTTCCAGGTTTTAAACATTAATAATTAAGGACACCCTAGGGTAAAAAGTAACACGGAGGATATAAGTACAAATTAGAGGAGCGAGGAGAGGATAGCAGAAGAGGAACAGAAATGTTCGTCCTCTTGCTAAACCGCGGGCCTTGATGACAGCCCCGACGGAACTTCTCTTCACTCGTCCGTTTGCACATAGAATTACTTCCGTAATCACAGGTAGCACTGGGTGACCATCTGAAGCGATGGACACGATGATAATGGCACTAATAATGATCGTAAAGATAGTAATTAGGTTAATAAAGATCGTAATAATAATTAGGTCGACGTCCGTGGAAATTGGTTGCAATTGAAGGGAAGATGAACTCTGATGACTATATTTCTATTTTGGACGAAAAAAACTGAGGGTATCAGCTAATAGTTTGGGACTTGGAAGGCGGTGGGTATTTGAACAAGACAATGACTCAAAGCACACGGCTAAGTCTGCAACTAGCTGGCTCTAACGAAATAAGATAAATGTGCTGCCGTAGCCATCGATGAGTCTTGATCTCAAACCCATTGAAAACTTGTGGCAGGAATTAAAAGTCAACATCAACAAGAGAGCTCCAATGAATCTTTAGGAATTGAATGGCATCGCCATTGAAGAATGGAACAATGTTTCATCTGAAACTTCTGAAAGCTTGTCAAAAACTATAATAAAATGCTTTTAAAAGTCATGGAGATGAAAGGTCACGCTATTGAATAAAAAAAATTTTACTCAAATGGTAAATTCACCTCATAAAGTGTAACAATACTCACTGTATGAATAATTTTGTCTTATCGTGTATCTGAAGATCAGCTTGTTAAATCTTTCAAAACAGTGTTTTGTTCTAGAAACTTCATATTATGGTCACTTATATGTGCTTCACACCCTGTGAAAATCTTATGCCCGTGGCAACAATAGTTTTTAAGTAATTCTAGAAAGTTTTGAAAGACGAGGGGTGTACGAATAATTTCGTCGCCAACTGTAGGTCTGATGAAGAGGATAGTGTGTTGTGACCTAAATTTTGAATAAGAAGGAAAGTATGAAGTTATTTCGATTTCTGGTTGAATGATCATTGTTGCCAGTTTGTGCAGTTAATAATTGTTCGAGTTCTCTGTTGCAATCACCAGTACATGTTTTATACTTGAAATTACATATGAGAGCACGTAGAGATCCAAAAGCTTAAGTATTTTTAAACTTTTGAATGAATCATTTGTATGAGCATTTTATTTTAATTTCTTAACCGCTCTAATGGCGCTTTTCTGCAGTCCAAAAAGCAAATTGTTTTATTTTTACCAGTTCCGCATCACGTTGCTATTTTGTATTGTAGATATGGTGGAATGATCGTTTGATAAAGTATTTTCAAACCTTCTTCGGGCAATGCATTTTTTACTTTACGAAGGATTCCAACGGATTTTGAAAATTTAGTCCTGATATGTGCAATAAGCTCTTTGAATACCAGATGCTTATCTAATGTAATGTCCAGGAACACACAAGAGTTGATTTCTTCAATTTCACCATCACCAATTTTAATGTGTGAATGAGACACATTTCTCTTTTGTGAGAATATAATGTATTTTGTCTAATCGATACTGAGACCAACATTATTAGATTTAAGCCAAATTGAAACATTTTGCAGTACATTATTTCTCCGCCATTGAAATTGAATATTCATTTAGAAAAGCTACCAAGAGCGTACTATCGTCGACAGAAAGTATGAATTTGAAAATAAAGTAGATTTACCTAATTCGTTGATGAAGATAAAAAAGCGGAAAAGACCAAAGACAGACCCTTGAGGTACTCCATGGCTGATGGTCAGTTATTTCGATTGTGCATCTTCAATGCCAATGTATTGCTCCCGATTCTTTTGAACAAATCATGTGCAACTCTTCTAATGCCTTAACAGTGTAGTTTCGATAGTAAAAGGTTATTATTCACGCAATCGAATGCTTTTGGGAAATCAAGAAACACTGAGAAAAGAAGCTTTCCAGAATCTATATTCGATTATTAAATATTAAATGATTAAATACAGACTGTGTTGTCGATTTTTTCGAACAAAAACCGTAGGGTTGATTGTTGAGAAAAGATTCATGTTCAAAATAACAATACACTTATATTTACACAATTTTCTCAAATATTTTTCAAATAATTGGTAGTACAGAGACAGGTCTATGATTGTAAATGCAAGTTTTATCACCATTTAAAAAAATAGGGGTCACTATAGCAATTCTATGAGAGTTCGGAAAAATACCCTGGAAAAGGATCTGGTTAAAAATATTAGACATGCATGGTGCTATCATATCAGCCATAACTTTAACGTTTCAATTTCAAATCACTTGACTCATTTTTCAAGTTGTTTATGCACGCAATTGCATCGGAGGAATAAGTCGGCGTGAAAAAAAGAGGTGTGTTCAAGGACATGGTCCATGTATTCCAAGTGGTCTGAAGGTTCACTAGAAATACTAGCAGTTATATACATACATATGAACCATTAGATGATCAGCACAGTATTTAACTTCTAAAATTTTTGTGTGTTTTAAGAAATACAGCGATTGATGATAAAGAAATATGTTACACACAAGTAAATTTACTCATTTGTGCATCTTGTACGTATACAAAATAAACCATTGGGTATTTATGCTTGGAAACTGGATTATTTTCGACAGTAAAAGGATGTAATCAAACTCTAACGTTCGTTATCGATTTTTAGAACAAATCTGCCAAGTCCGACACTGAATGCCACAAATTTTTTATGCAGGTGATGGCTACATAGAAGTCTGCCCCGATTGCTGTTCATAACCACGCACGAAACGGGCAAAAAGTTTACCGCCAGTAATCGTTATGCAGTGGCAGCCATAATGATCATGTCGGCGGTAATTTTGTCAACGCAGCACAATCAGCGCAGCTTACCAGAAAGTTGGTCGATTAAGTGAGCACTGTTATAAACTTTTTACCCGTTTACTTCGAAAAACGACTGGTGATCGGATTTTACGAGAAAGTTTGGGAAATTGTACGATGAACTTGATATTTAATATTGAAGCTAGAGCTTGCGTGCAAATATCGGTAGTACAGCTTTAGCCAAGGCAACAGATGCTCTCTGGATTTTTGAGCGCTAGGTGGGTCGCAGCCATTGTCAATTGACCGCTGCGGTTTATTCGATACGTATGTAAAAGCTTTTCATGAATGGGGCTTGACCTGAAATAGAAATGTATTAGTAAAGAAAGATTATTTTTTGATTCTAACAGTACCTATGGTTTTATTTTATCGAAACTGTCATGTGGAAGAGATTCTAATTTTTGCCTGTGATATGAACAAATATGATTCTAATTTAATTTCAAGGACCAGAAACTGTTGAAAAATGTGTTAATAATGCCTAACTTATGAATTGAATTTAAAAATCATTTTACAATGGGAATGATTTAAGAGCTCTTTATTTTTATCTTGTTTCATTTGTTGAAAACTTTGCTGTCTTAGAAAAAGATATTGCTATTTCAATGGAGTACAAAGAGACGCAGCAATTCGGACTTTAAACTAGAGATATGAGCACATAAGATTTTAGTGAAATGCTGATTCGAAAACATTCAATATCACGAATAACGAACGAACCTCAATTGTTGGAACGCTGTCTTATGGGTTGTAACTTCCTTGGGTTCGCACAGAGATAACTTTCAAGTAACAAAGTAGCTCAAAACCACAACTCAATCCAAATGAAAACTATTGTAACGAATGTTCTATGTAAGTCGAAAATCTGGTGAGGAAAAAGTGTGTGGGAACGCGAGGACAAATAACTTGCATTTCTTTATTTCACTGGAAAAAGTGCATCTGATGGCAAAGGATTTGGTTTAACCCATTCCGTACAACCCATCGAAATAATTAATCTAGATGACTAAAATTTGCTGTAGTAGCTAGTTTAGGTCCCATTAAGAGACAAGCAAAGCAATTTCACTTTACGAGTTTTGAGTAACGCGTTACAAGGTGGGACTTTAAACCCATTAAACCCCTCGGAAACCCATTGGGACAATGGGTTTCCGAGGGTTCAATACTTCATTTTCAGAACTTTCTAAGGATGAATAAAGCGATTGAAATGGAGTTTCCTGTTAAATCTAGGATTGAAATTGCACACACACTACATTTTACTGCACTTTCACTTGTTGAACACAAATTATATTCTAATGAAATGTTCATTTTTTGGGATAAAATAAAAAAGTCGAATTTTACCTTTTAGGAAACAAATTGCACATATATAACATTTTGCTGGCCTTTTACTCGTTGTGGAACTCCCAGAAGCAGTCGGCATAGAGGAACATATTACGCAAGGGGCAAAAGTAAGTGAACCTGTTGTCGCAAGGGCGCTCGTCCTCTGTGTTCTTCTTGCACATTCCCCCTGTGCTCCTTCTCGTGCTTCTTGATGCGGTGGCTGACGTTGTCGTACCTCACGTATGTGAAGGGTTTCGTAAACATCTTCAGCTTATTGTGCAGCGGCGTAGATACACAAACATTTGCTGTGAAGGGTGAGAGAATACTCACCATGGCACTTGACGAGCCCCTCCACCAGATTCCTGACAAAGTTGAGATGGGTGTGCTGATGCTTGTCGAAGGAATGCCATGTGCCTTGAGGGCCATGTTCCTCAGCCGCTACATTGATAGACCAGGGGACAAAACCCAACCACCATTTCTTTTTCTTGACTGTGCAGCGGTACAGGGCCACCATCCAGTCCAGTAAGTCTACTTACTGACCTGCTCGTTGATGAGCGATCAAGTCAGGCCTGTTGATAAAGACCTGTTCGCCGGCTTCCTTGCAGTACCTTTTGGCTTACTCTTGGGCGGGTTCATCGCCTCCTTCCTCGGCTTTCTTGGTCACGTTGTGGATATTGCTCGTCACGTAGACAGCCTGTTATCCCTCCAGACCGTACATACCTCGTCCCCCTTGTACACACCCCTAGATGCGCCTCTCTATCTTCGAGGCATTCTTAGCGTCGGGGAGGGGTACGCGGTGTAGCTTGTTTTTTCGGATGGTCCCTGTCCCCCCAATGCTGAGGTTTGACAATTTCTGCAGCATGGAAAAGAGGTGAACAAGTTCTCGAAGTATATCGCAGAGCCACGCTGCACGCCGGCCTTCTCAACTAAGCTCATTACCATGTTGGGACCCTGGCCGAGCCCGATGTCGGGGATGACGGTGTCGGCCCCACAGTAGGGCTCGAAGTACAAACCTAGACCGTCAGCTGAGCAGATAACCCAAGCCTTGAAGCCGTACCTGATTGACTTCCCCTGATGAACTGCTTTGTGTTGTAGCGATCAAAGTAAAGGATCATTGACTCGTCGACGGAAAAGAAGCGGATGAGGTTGGTGTATTTGGAGGCCTGCTTGTTGAGGTTGTTGAAGATTGGCCGGAGCTTCTAGTATCTGACATCGTTGGCTTGACCATTGTCAGCATAGTGAAGGCAACTGAGAATCCCTTCAAACTTAATTTTGCTGATGTTTTTCGCAACAATCTTGTTGTACACGTCGTCCCTTTGCTCTCACTAGAGGTGGCGGGAGGGCAGAGAGTTGTACCCAGAGAGCAACATGACCCCTCTCGACGATACGCACGTTGTTCACCGTTAGACCGTTTTGCCATTTGGCCCAGTCTTGCTCTTGGGCTGCTCGGTATAGAGCCTAGACTGCTAAACGACCTGCTCCATGAACTTGTCTGGCATCATCTATTTGTAGAACCGTAGGGGAAAGTCAATAACGATGCTTTGAAGGTGCTGCCAGTTTTGGTTACTCTCCTTCAATTTGAACTCAAGGATCACTGTGTCAACCTTCCTTTTGTCCTGCTTATACCAGCCGTCATCCTTAGGCTGAGGTGCAGCCTGTGGTACTTTGCCCTCACGGGCACGGCCATCTCGGGTACGACGGGGTGCATGCGCAGCTCTGCCTCGACGAGCAGCTACATCAGCTGCCTCACTGCTCTCCTTCTCTCTGCTCTGTCTTATTGTCTTCCAAGTGTTCCACTCTGGCGGGACTAGTGTAACCTTCGTCGTCAATACCCCTCATGCCAATAATCTGACGTGTCTTGGTGGTCCTGTTGTCCACTTCAGGAGAGCAAGTGGAATTAGGCAAGGCGGGATATCTGAGTTCACAGGCTGAACATTCTCATCATCGTCGTTACAGTCAGTGTCACCAATCTTGTCAGGCGGTTGCAGGGACACTCGGTACTCCTCTGTGTTCTTTTCTCCAACGAGTCGTCGGGGGCGAACAGCAGGCCTATAATTTTATTTGTAGTGAGGTTTTTCGACTTGAAAGAATGATAGAACGTTTGGTCAAAAAGGGAAGACTTGAGAAAACACATGAAAATAAAATCACTGAGCCCTCGGAAACCCACCGGGACTTTGAAGTCACACAAATTTCCATTGATTACACTGAACAACAAATTTTTTTTACTGGAGGTGTGTAAAATGATCAAGACTAATTTGGGTACGCTGATTTCAAAAATCATA